>PVIA01004122.1:0-147412 GCA_004024845.1 Tonatia bakeri
GGTTTAAATCCCCGCGCCAATCTTCCTCTGCAGCCCTATTTCCGACTCCTCCTACACTCGGCCACACTTGCCCTCAATCTGCTGTCCTTTCCAGCTTTTCTGGTCACCATCATGGGTCTGGGCAAGTGTCACCCCATGTCCTGGAACCAATCTCCTCCGAGCTCCCACGCAAGCGCTGTAACTCAGGGGACCTGCTCCCCAGTCACATCTCGGGGAGGTGTCCCTTTCCATCCCCCTAGCCCAGAGCATGGCCACAGCTATTTAGCATATTCAAGCAACCGGCCCAAGGCTATAGGTATGTTAAATGACCATGCCATGGATTAGCTGCAAAGCTGCCCTGTGTGTTCTTGTTCTGTGTGCCCCTTCCCCCAACTCACACCTGTTGGGGGGGGGAAGGGGTAAAAAAACATCTTAGAATCTCTGGACATCTGGAGTTCTGGGCCCCATTTCAAATGTCCATTTGGGGTCCCCCCCTCTTGGCTGCATCCTGTAACAATATGGTATTTGTCTTTCTCTGACTGGCTTATTTTACTTAGCATAAGACTTTCCAGGTCCATCCACATTATCACAAAAGGTAAGATTTCCTTCTTTTTTATGGTCAAGAAGTATTCCATTGTGTAACTATATCACAGCTTTTTTATCCACTACTCTACTGATGGGCACTTGGGCTGCTTCCAAGTCTTGGCTGTTGTAAGTAGTGCTGTAGTAAACATGAGAATGCAGATATTCTTTCCAATCAGTGTTTCAGGTTTCTTTCGATATATTCCCAGAAGTAGTATCACTGGGTCACAATCCAGTTCCACTTTTAATTCTTGAGGTATCTCCATACTGCTTTCCACAGTGGCTGCACCAATCTGCATTCCCACCAATGGGGTTTCATTTTCTCCACATCCTCACCAACACTTGTTTGTTGATTTATTGATGATAGCCATTCTTATAGGCATGATATACCTTACTATAGCTTGATCTACATTCTTCTGATAATTAGTGATGTTGAGCATCTTTTCATATACCTTTTGGCCATCTGTATGTCCTCTTTGGAGAAGTATCTAATAAGATCCTTTGCCCATTGGATATTTTTGTTTTTGGTGTTGAGTTGTATAGGTTCTTTATAAACTTTGGATACTAACCCCTTATCAGATGTATCATTGGCAAATATATTCTCTCAATCAATGGGTTGTCTTTTCATTTTGTTGAAGTTTTCCTTTGCTGTGCAAAAACTTTTTAGTTTGATATAGTCTTATTTGTTTATTTTTTTGTTTCTCTTGCCCAAGGGGATATATTCAGAAAAAATATTGCTACAGGAAATGGCCAAGATTTTATTGCCTATGTTTTCTTCTAGGATTTTTATGGTTTTGAGTCTTACATTTAAGTTTTTAATACATTTTTAGTTTATTATTGTGTGTGTTGTAAGAAGGTGGTCTAGTTTCATTTCTTTTGCACATATCTATCCAATTTTCCCAATGCCATTTATTGAATAGACTCTTTCCTCCATCGTGTGTTCTTGCTTCCTTTGTCAAACACTTATTGACCATAAAGGCATGAGTTTATTTTTGGGTGCTCTATTCTGTTCCATTAATCTATATATCTGTCTTTATTTTAGTACCATGCTATTTTGCTTAATATGGCCTTGTGATATTCCTCCAACTCTATTCTGTCTTTCTCTAGATTGCTGTCACTATTTGGGGTCTTTTGTGATTCTATATAAATTCTTGGAACATTCATTTTAGTTCTGTGAAATATGGCATTGCTATCATGATAGGACTTGCACTGAATCTATGGATTGCTTGGAGTAGTATGTACATTTTAATGAAAATTGTCCCTATCCATTAATATGGTATCTGCTTCCACTTATTTGTATTTTCTTCATCTCCATTTCTTTTTTTCAGTGTCTTATAATTTTCTGAGTACAGGTCTTTTCATACTTGGTTAAATTTATTCCTAGGTATTTGATTTTTAAATCATTTGTAAAAGGTATAGCTCTTTTAGTTTCCCTTTCTGATAGTTCATTACTGGTGTATAAAAATGCAACTGATTTCTGGATATTTATTTTGTTTACTACTACTTTACTGAGTTTAGTTATCTTAAGGGAAACATTTCTAGTTTTTGTCGTCAAATATGAAGTTTTCTGTGGGTTTCTCATATACAGCCTTTATTATGTTGAGGTATATTCCCTGTATTCCCACCTTGCTGAGACTTTTTATCATAAATGGGGGCTGAATTTTGTCAAATGCTTTTTTTTTTTTGCTCCTGTTGATAAAATCATGTGATTTTAATCCTCTGTTGCATTTGTGTGGTGTATCACATTAATTGATTTGCAGATGTTGTACCAAACTTGCATCCCAAGAATATATCCAAATTGATCATGGTATATGATCTTTTTAATGTATTGTTGGATCTGGTTTGCTAATATTTGTTGAGGATTTTGCATCTATGTTCATGAGGGATGATAATGGCCTATAATTTTGTTTGTAGTGTCTTCATTTGGTTTTAGAATTCAGATAGTGCTAGCCATTTACAATAGAAGGAGCTTGGGATTCTTTCCTTCTCTAGGTTATTGGAAAGATGTTGAGAAGGATAGGCTTTAGTTCTTTGAATGTTTGGTAGATTTTATGTGTGAAGCAATCTGGTCCAGGACTTTTGTTTTCTGGGAGTTTTTTTTTATTACTGTTTTGATTTTATTAGTTGTAATTGGCCTGTTCCAATTTTGTGCTTCTCCTTGAGTGAGTTTTGGAAGATTGAATGTCTGTAAAAATTTATCTATTTTTCTAGATTGGCCAAAGTGTTGGCATATAGTTGTTTGCAACATTTTCTTTTAATCATTTGTATTTATATGGTTTCAGTTATTAATTCTCTTGTTTCATTTTAGATTTTATTTATTTGGGTCCTCCCTTTTATTTTTCTGAATGAACTGGTTAAAGGTTTATCAATATTGTTTATCATCAGAAGAAACATCTCTTGGATTCATTGAACTCTTGTATTTTTTCTTAGGTTCCATGTTATCTTTTTAATTTGGTCTTTATTATTCCTTCATTCTAATCATCTTGGGCTACTTTCATTGTTCTTTTCTGGTTCCTTTAGGTATAAGTTTAGATTGTTTACTTGAGATTTTTTTCTTCTTTAGATAAGCCTGTATTGCTATGAATTTCTCTCTTAAGGCTGCTTTCTCTGTGTCCCACAGATTTTGTGTGGTTGTGTTTCAATTTTCATTTGCCTCAAGGTATATTTTGATTTCTTCTTGATCTCATTGTTAACCCATTCATTGTTTAGAAACATGTTATTTCACCTGTGTGTGCTTGTGTGTTTTTCAGTTTTTTCTTGTAACTGATTTCTAGTTTTATACTGTTGTGGTCAGAGAAGATGCTTGATATGATTTCAAATCTTCTTAAATCTCCTGTATCCTAAAACAAGTCTCATCATGTGGTCCATCCTGGAAAATGTTTTATGTGCACTTGAGAAGAATGTGTAGTCTGTTGCTTTCAGGCAAAATGAACAGAAAATATTAATGCAATCCTTTTGGACTACTGTGCCATTGAAGACCTCCATTTCCTTGTTGATTTCTATCTGGAAGATCTAGTCATTAATGCCAAAGGGGTGTTAAAATCCACTACTCTGACTGTATTACTGTCAATCTCTCCTTCACTGTCCACCAATATTTGCTTTATATATTTAGGTGCTCTTCTGGTGGGTGCATAAAAGGTTACAAAGGTTATTGCTTCTTGTTGGATTTCTGTCCCCTCCTTTCAACAATTATTTTGTAACCTCCCTCATTGTTTCTTTATATGTAGCCTTTGTTTTAAAGTCTTTTGTCTGATATAAGTATCACTACCCTAGGATTTTTTTAATCTCCATTTTCATGATATCTGTTTTCCATACCTTCACTTTCAGTTTACATGTGTCTTTTGTTCTAAGATGGGATTCTCATAGACAACATATATATGGATCTCCTTTTCTTATCAATTCAGTTACCCTGTGTATCTTGATTGGTGTGTTTAATCCTTTACATTTAAAGTGATTATTAATAGGTACCTATATTGCCATTTTATTCTTTATAACCGTGTTCTCTTTTTTCTACCCTTCTTTTTATTTTTGTTTTTATTAATTATTTTATTGTTGTTCAAGTACAGTTGTCTGCATTTACTCCCCACAACTTCCCCCCACCCTAGCCTTCCTCCCCTCCCTCCCCTCATTCCAACCACTCTTAGTTTTGTCTATGTGTCCTTTATAGTTGTTGCTGAAAACCTTTCCTCTTTTCCAACCTTCTTTCTAAAAAATTCTCTTTTGAAATTTCTAGTAGTACTGGTTGTGTGGTAATGAATTTCTTTAGCTTTTACTTTTCTGGAAGGCTCTTCATTTCTCCTTCCATTTGAAATGTTAGTATTACTGGATAGAGCAGTCTTGGTTATAGGTCTTTGCTTTTCATCACTTTGAATATTTCATGCCAGTCATTTCTGGCCTGAAGTGTTTCTGCTGAGAAATCAGTTCATAGTCTTATGGGAGCCCCTTTGTAGTTGATTGTCTTTCTAATACCCCTCTTAAGATTTTTTCCTTGTTTTTAACTTTGCCATTTTAATTATGTGTCTGGTGTAGACCTCTTTTGGTTCAATCTGATTGGGACTCTGCACTTCCTGGACTTGTGTCTCTTTTTCCTTCACCAGGTTAGGAAAGTTTTCTGCCACTATTTTTTCAGCTAGGTTCTTGACCCCTTGCTCTCTCTCTTCTCCTTCTGGTACTTCTGTTATGCAGATGTTGCTATGCTTGATTTTGTCCCCAAAGTCCCTTAGATGTTTTAAAATTAATTTTTCCTTGTGTTGTTGTGTTTGTGTGTTTTCTGTTATTTTGTCCTCTAAACTGCTTATTCATTATTTTGCTTCACCTAGATTGCTGTTGATTCCCTCTAGTGTACATTTTATTTCAGATATTATATTCTTCATTTCTGACTGGCTCTTTTTTTGCTCATTTAATGTCTCATTGATTCTATTCATTCTTCCTTTAAATTCCTTGAGAAATGTCAGTACCACTGTTTTGAACCCTGTGGTATATTGTTAGCCTTAGTTTCATTTAGTTCTTTTTCTGGGGATTTCCTCTGTTCTTTGCTTTGGGGCATGTTTCTTTGTCCTTTCATTTTGGCTCTCTGTATTTGGTTCTGTATATTAGGTAGATCTGTCATGCCTTCCAGGCTAGTTAAGGTGGGCTTATGTAATAGTGTCCCATAGGGGTCAATGGTGCAGTTTCCCTGATCACCTGGGCTAAGGGCTCCAGAAAGTCCCTCCTAAGGGTTATGGGAGTCCTTTTGTTGTAGTTGATTTTTGGTTGCTGTTGTACAATGTGTGTGTGGAACTGACCCTCAGGCTGGCTGACTGCCAGGACCCACCCCCACTACAGTGTTTGAGTTGTTGTGCTGGGCTGACCTCACAAATCAGATTTGGCCAAGCAGGGCCTGATGCATGCCAAGATATCCTGTTGGGTGTGCCATTTGTGGAGCTACTTGAGTTGTGCTCTGTTGTGGTCTGAAGCCTGCCACTGGATGTGTTGGTTCTGTGGGCTTTTGGGGCACTTTGGTGCAGTTCAGTGTCAAATGCTGCCCATGAATGGCCTTGGGCTACCTATACTGGATTTGGCCAACACAGTATAAAGTGATCCACAGTTGATGGCTGCCTCTGCTAGGCCTGGGTGCACATTGAAGTAGCCACACTGCATACCAACACCAGCTTCTGCCAGTACAAAGCCTGGGCACAGGTCTGTACAAGACTCAAGGAACCCCAAGATCTATGTCTGCCTGCCATCAGCCTCTTAGGCTCAGTCACTGAAAGAGCCTCTGGCAGTACATGAGTTGTGTGACTAGGTTCTTAGTAAGTCACAAGGTAGGGGCAGTGGTGGTCCCCAGTGGTGTTCACAGATTCAAACTTGACACCTGAAGCCAGTCAACACAATTCTCAGTGTACTCTAAGTCCCACTGCCACCTGCCTGAAGCCTTTGGAACTTTGCGGTGGGGTGGGGTCTCCATGAGTCATAAGGGTGAGGCCAGCAGAGTTCAGCAGACTAAAACAGAATAAGATTTGGCCACAGGGAGGGAAGGCTCTGCACAGAAATGATAGTGCCAGTCAGATGTGTGAGGGAAAAATGGCCCTTACCCCAAAGCTACAATACTCAGTCTCTCCCTGCCCTCTGCCATCTGCTGAGTCTTCCCAGACCTCTTCTAGAGCTGTTCAAGAAAGTCTGCATCACAGGCCCAGACTGTCCACAGCCAAATGAGTATTTCTCAGGGCACGAACTTGGCAGGGCAGGGCCACCAGAAGTCAGAAGGGTTGGGGTTGTGCATTCCACCAGGTTGATGCCTTATGGAGGGGAATGCTAGGCCCAGGATAGATGGCATCTGTGGGTTGTGTGAGAGATGGACTCATCACAGGGATGTTAGAAGCTGTCCCCCCAGCCCTCTCCTTATATGACTCAAGTTTGCTTTGGGCCACTGTCTCTGCGAGTCAGAGATAAGTGCCTGGATGTGAGATTTTGTGCACTGGCCCTTTAAGAGGTTACCTGTTTTTTTTACCAGGACCTTCCATTTCTCCCTGGCAGATGAAATCTCCACTGACTTTTACAGCCACATGTTGTGTGGGTGCCTCTTCCTGGCTCTGGCATTCTGGGCAAGGAACCTGACATAGGGTTGAGACTCCTTCCTTCTCAGGGGAAAGCTTTGAAGCTGAGATATTCCTGTGGGTTCTGTGCCACCATGTGTTGATGCTGGGCCAGCCATTTTTATATCTCCATCCTTCCTACCATACTGGATATGGCTTCTTCTGTAATATGTGGGGGAGATCCCTTCTTCTTAAAACTTATGTCCACTAGTCTTCATGTGGTTACTCAGGTTGATTGCTCTGTAATTTAGTTGTCATTTGTATTTGGTCCTGGGAGCACGTAAGTGTACCTTCCACCCACTCCATTCCCATCTCACCCCCCTTCAATCCCCTGCCGTTAGTGTAGCTTCTGTGATGAGGGGTCTGTCCATAACTTGTGCCCATTTTTTAATTGGGTTGTTTGTTTTCTTATTGTTGAGGATTAAGAGTTATTTTAAAATATTTTTGGATACCAGTTCTTTATCAGATCTGTGTATTAAAGAGCACTTTCTCCGAATTTGTGGCTTACATTAAAATATGTTAGAACACTGCCATCCACAGAAATGCTCTTCTCTCCTGTCTCTCCTGCTGTCCCTACCATCAGGGGCTTCCCTCTCTGCCTCCAGGGAGAGCCTGGTGAACCGCACCTCAAGGACCTATGTTCTCTGCTTAGAGTGGAGAGTCCCATTCTGAGCAGATAAGAAATATGTCACTGACCATGGTCTCACATGGCTGCCGCAGACCAATGAACCCCACCTGACCTGACTTTGAAGGAGATAAGGGCTCTCTCCCTCATCCCTACTGAGCAGAGCCCCACTCACAGGAGCTGGATGTGCTGGGTGTGAGGGCCAGGGACTGGCACAGGGCCAGGGCAGAGGTCACTGCTGGAGGACCTCTGTGGATTGGGTGCTGTGGCCTGCCCCAAAGCCTCCAACCTGATCTGACCTTCTGGCACCTTCTGGGGAGCCCATTGTAAATTACCTTCTGTTCACACATGTTCAAGCAGATCCTGCTGTTGCAACTGAGCACTTCACCTGGATAGAGCACGTCCATGGTGGTCCCTGTGACTGGTGGAGCCTCCCTCGATTTGCTTTGCTGACATAGAGGAAGGGGCCCTGCACTGTAAGGGAGAGGGGGGCAGGCCAGGATTTGCAGGGCTAGGCTACTCAGCTGAGTTGAGTAATGGAGCAGGGTGGGGCTGGTGTGGGCTAGGTATTGGTGGGGGGACATGAGACAAAGCAGAGGCAAAATAGATGGGACCTTCATCTGGGCATGTCACCCCCAGGTACACTTATCTCCTCTTCCCTCCCTCCCCACCCCCCAGGTCTTAGCAACCCTGCTGTCCCTAATAAGGCTCAAAGTGAACAAGCTGACTTGGACGTAGGGAACTGCCCCCAATACCTTAAAATTGTGTTTATATTAGACTGAGAATCTCCACTCCTAGAGATATGTTCTAAATAAATAAAGATTTTTGGATGTGGATGCTCCCTTCAGCATGATGATGGGAGTGAAAAATTGGAAATGGCCCATGTTCACAGCAGGGGCTCCGTAAGTTCTTTGGGGAGACATGGAAAATGCCAAGGAGGAAGAGCACTGACTGACAGTGTCCACCCCTAGGGAAATGAGGTTCCAGAAGGGGACATAGCTGGTAAAACTCCCTGCCCCACACTCAGAAGTGCACATACATACACACATGTGAGTGTGCACAAGTGCTCATACCTTCATGCACGAGTGTGAAACTGCAAGCACACACATGTACCTGCCAACACAATGTGCACACTCGGGGAAAGGACTGCAACTGGGTACACCTCCGTCAGGGCTCTCCTCCCTGGAAGGACTTTGTTCTTTACTTGATTTTGAATTGCTTTAGAATTTATATTGTACTATAATAAACTTATATTTTTCTTTTCCTAAATCCTTTAAAAATATTGGGGTGGCCAAAAAGTTAGCTTAGTTTTTTTTCATGAAATAAAAGACACAATTTTTGTTTTTACCAATAACTTTATTGATTTGAATATTTCGAGTATATTGGCTCTCTCCCATGTGATATGACATTAGTTATTCTCAATTAATGTCTCAATTTGATCGCTATCAACTTCAACTGGTCTACCTGATTGTGAAGCATCATCCAGCAAGAAATCTGAACAAAATGTCTCAAACCATTTTTGACACATTCTGTCAATCACAGCACTGTATACACTGCACAAATCTTTTTTGTGTGTCAGTTGCATTTTTACCTTTCTTGACATAATAAAGCATAATATACCAAAAATGTTGCTTGTTTTCTTCCTTCTTAAATATTAAAATGGCTACTCAAAAATTCACCACCTTTGATAATTTTTTAAGTGCACACTGATATGGTAGTTGTCACAATACACTCTAACATAGTTGTTTAGAATGAAGTTAAAGACAACAAAGCACTGCTAGAACCATCTTACGGAAAAAACAAATGAACTTTTTAACGAACCCAATAGCATAAATAATGACACCTCCTTCCTTCTCAAAATTCTTTAGAACTTTAGTTGGTTTTGGAGGTGGAAAGAGAGAGTGGCTATATACATGTATGTTCTGGGCATTTGATATGGAAATTATGAATGGAAAGTTTACAATGTACTGAGTGTTATTGCTCCTAGAGATGACACAATTCTTTGGATGATTTTTGGGGTGTAAGCTTTGCCAACTATAAAGTAGTTGGGGCATAGTTTCATAAGCATGTCGGGAAATTCCTGACATTGCACAGCACAACACAATTGTGCACCTTTTGGAAGGCTCAGGAGAATGAGCACGCTCAAGCTACCTTTGGAGGCCCACGCAAATATAAGGGTGTGGCAAGCATTTCATGGGCTGCTTACAATGGGGCCAGGGGTTGGAGAGAAAGAGAAATCAAATCTTATGATGAGGCTCAGGCTGCCAGAAAAAATCCCATTAACATGTGTGAAGAGTTTATTGAATTCAAGCAATTATCCATGCTTTTATGGGTATTGTGAAGAGCTGTAGAAGCAGCAGGCTAATGTGGGTGATGGGGAAGAGGAATGCATTCAATCCCCATGTAGCACCTGTAAACTTCTCTCTTGAAGGGCCCAGGTAGGAAACAGTAAACCTCTGGTAGGCTTACTGGTGAAATTAGCATGACAAAAATACATTGTATACAATATTATTGTTGAAGGTGTTGTACACAAGGGCCTGCTCCAAAAAGTATATATAACCTGCTAACCCAACCCCTGTCATCCAAGCCTTTTAAAGCAGTACAGTACAACATCATAAATTCAGTAAGACAATGTGTTATGGCATTGTACCCTGTCAGAACACAGAAAAAAGCACACTGGGTTTACTCTTGTCCCTGAATACAGATTTGAAGATCTATTTAATAATGGGCTAATCTGAAAGGATATTTTGCCCATCTTATTGGGTAATTGGGCTGCTGCCATGTACTGTTTTTTTAAAAAGTTTTATTTTAATTGTTGTTGAAATACAATTTCTATCTTTAACTCCCATCCCAGCCCCCCCCAGCCCTCCCTTCCTCCCTTCCATTTCCACCCACTCCTAGTTTTTTATCCATGTTTCCTTTATACTTGTTCCTGTAAATCCTTCCCCCTTTCCCATGAATTCCCTCCCCTCCCCCATCTGAACACTGCCATGCACTGTTTTTATACAATCTCCATTTGCCATTAATAAGTGTACCTGGAAGTGAGATTAGTGGGGCACATCGGGACAATCTGGGAAAGCTAATATTTTGAGGGTCCTTAAAGCCATTATATATCCTTGTCTATATAATAAAACCTGTATTAGGAAAGAGAATGGGCCTTTTTTCAGGGAGGGCATGAAGGAGGTCTTGACTACAAGGGCTACATCTAGTGGCTCCTTGATTGCCCAATGCCATTCAGTTCTGGGTAAACCTCCACACCCCTGTCAGCAAACAGAAATTCTGCAGAAAACAGCCTCACCCTTCTTAGAAGGTAGTGTGGTGACCATTCATGGTCACTCTAGCATGTCTTTTGAAGGGGTATACTTCCTCTCTTTGAAATAGGTTATAAAAGACTCTTAACTACATATAGTACTCTTTTTTTTTTTTCTGAGAAGTGCTATGATAAGTACAAATGCTTTTATCTAGTGCATTGTTTAATGAATGCTGAGTTGCAGTTACTTATAGTAACAAGACAACTTCCCAGCTGACCTGTCTCTTAAAAAGGCTTTGCCTACAAATTCTTATATGTAATAGTTAAAAGTGCCAGTTTTTCAAATGTAGTTTGCAGTGAATCATTTGACTTACAGATACATAAGCATTGTTATTTTCACTTTACACATGTAGAGAATGAGGCTCAGAGTCAGAGATGCCTAGATGTGGTGGGAAGAGGAAGAGGAACTGAGGAGGAATGAAATCCTCTGGAGTCCTCTTAACCACTAGAGGGTCATCTCACATATTGGTGAAATGCTTTGTTCCATCTGCAAACATTGAAGAAATGCTCAGAAACTGTAGAAATTGACAAATGAGGGTTTAAAGCAGAAAGAGGTGATATATGGGTGTATTTTGGAGCCTCTTGAGTGCTGGGGGCATAGAAAGAAAACCCTGGTAAAAGGCTAGAGCTTTTCAAGATGTTTTCCTTATCCAGGCATGCACCTGGAAGGCATGCCTCAGAGGTGACAGAAGGAGGCTGTGCCGTGTGCTCCCAACTTTGTGTGGCTAGAAAGCATGGGGAAACAGTGGTGAGGGGTTGGGATCAAAAGGACCAACTTAAAATAATAAGTAGAGAAGGGAGGAGAGCCATGAGTACTAAGGACTTTTTGGAAAGACAAACTCTTTCAAGGATGTGATTGAGCAGATTCCTGGTCAGACAGTATCCTGGTCAGTTGTGAGAGGGCCTGGATGGTGCCTTCAGTATCCTTGGCTGTGTGGCTGAGCTCAGTGACCATTTCTATGGCTAGGACACAGTTCCAAGTGCAAGGTTCCATGCTTTGTGAGAAAAGAAGATAAGTTTTCTAAATGAGCCCTGCTCCCCAGATGAGTTATGCAGGAGGAGTGGGCAACAGTCATTTGAGCCATTTTACTCTGCATTATTGAAAAAATATTTGCTAAGCAAGATGATGAGATATCTGAGGGGCAGGACAGCATTCAGCTCTGAAATCCAAATAAATTACATGGTGTTCAGCGGGTATTGTGTTACAATAACCATAAACCCGGGTTTTCTGAGATAGTCCTAGTTTCAAGTCTCTATCCTGCTGTCTTTATCTGATAACAAATGTTCCAGAAATGCCATGATGTGAGTGATTTTAAAATAAGTAATATTGATAGCAAAACCATATACTATTCACCAGACATGTTGCCAGGGACTAATGACACAGACCAGAGTTTCTGGTGCTCCTGACCTTAAGAATCCAGAAAGGCAGGCAGTCCTAGAGACAAAGAATTACAAAGGAATCTTGTGGGTCTAGGATTGTGGAGTGCATACAGTCTCTGAGAGAACAAAGCTGGGCAGCCTAATGCAGGCTGGAGGGCGGGAAACCTTTCTGTAGTAAGGAGCATCTAAGCAGAGCCCTCCAGGACCAGTGGGGGATGGACCAGGTGGAGGGAGGTAAGATGAAGTTTAGCTAGAGTGAGTGTGGCATGGGAAAAGTCTGAAATCAGAGATTGGAGGGTGCTGAGGGCTATCTAACAAGTTTTGTTTGATTTTAGAAACAATGCTTGTATGTGGGTGGGATATTACAAGGATGGAGGTAGTCAAAAATAAATTTAGGCAGATGGGCCATGAAGATAAGACTATTTATGCTAAGATCAATTCTTAGTTTATGTTTTACCAAATCTTTGTGACCAGCTGTGGAAGATGAATTGGGACGAGCCAAGACTGGATGCCTAGGTGCAACAAGGAGGTTAGAACAGGAGTACAGATGAGAGAGGAGGAGTGCCTGACCTAGTGTGCTAGTATTTGGGGTGGAGACTGAAGAAGACATGCAAGAACTCCACAGCAGTAGTCCCCTACCTCTTCGGCACCAGGGGCCAGTTTTGTGGAAGACAGTGTTTCCATGGACCAGGGTGGAGGGGTGATTTCGGGATGATTCAAGTGCATTGCATTCAAGCTCACCTCCTGCTGTGGCAGCCCAGTTCCTGACAGGCCTGGACTGGTACTGGTCCACGGCCTGGAGATTGGGGACCTATGCTCTTCGGGACTTGGTGAACTGTTCCTTGTCAGTTCCCTGTCCCTTTGCTTTACTTTTTTTCTCCACTTCTGAATCATCCTGACAAAAGGCACATAGGAAGAAAGGTAGGCTGGGAAGGGGAGAACATGAATTTAGTCTGGGACATGCCAAATGTAAGGAGCATCTGCAATCCCCAAGTGGAGATATCCTATCCATAGGGATTTGGGGCTCAGGAGAGATTAGTCTGTACTATGTATTTAAGGGCCATTGGCCTCAGTATGGTAGTTGATGTGGTAAGAGTGGATGAATTTTCCAAGGAATGATGATAGAAGAAGAGAAAAGAATCAGGGACAGACTTTAATGGGAGCACCACAGTCAAAGACTGACCAGATGAAAGGGAGGATGCAGAGCAGACCCAGACAGTAAGGCCTTTATTTTGGTACCCACCTGCTGGAGCTGTTCTTTCCCTCCTCTTTTTGACTACCTTACTACCTCTTCTCCTTTCTGTAGGCTTGGCTTGATTGCTATTTTGAAAATCCTCCCTAGTTTTTTAAACTCTACCTTTCTTCCTCTCTCCACATTTGTCTGTTCTAGCATTTACTGACAACATATTTGTTTTCTGTTAGACTTTGTGTGCTCATCCTCCCAAATGAAGACTCTGTAAGGTCATAGTTTATTTGAGGACAGGTGCAAACAAATTAACATTTTAAAATACCATGAAATCAGGGAGTATAGATAGCACTCATGAGCACTTCTTAGAAATCAGCTCCACAACATCTTGGCCCCCAAAAGCTGAACCAAAATAAAGAGCTCAAGAACAGAGATACCTGGTAAATATAAATATAAAATGAATATAAATCTAAATAGAGAATTTTATTTAGTAATGAGTAAATATAGTTGGAGAACAGAATGAAATTTGCCTTTGGTGGACATGAGTATTGGAAGTAAAATATGGGGCACTGCCTCTGACACAATGCATTCTTTCTGGCTCCTTGGTGCCCACTACCGCTGTGCTGGTTGAACGGAAAGTTCCCAAAGAGTGGTATTTATGGTTTCCATAATCTCTAGGGACATTAAGCCATTTCAACACGATAGAATTTGGAAGTAATAAATAAATTAATAATTTGTCTACGTGGAAGTGTTGAACTTTGTCAAGTAGAGGATGTCCCACAAGCTCAAACCAAAGCCTTATTCTTACTGAATTACAACTTTAGAGATAATTAGAAGGAATAGCAAAGCTGGGGGGAATAAGGTAGATTTTGACAAAATGTCTCCTTTCCAGGAAGAGAGCTATGGTAGAAATCGAGGTTTTTTAATAACTAGGATTTTGTGAAGGACCTGGAATAAAAACAAGTTAACTACTTGTCCATTGCACCTAATTAGTTTTCCATCTATATGTTTCTGAGGTTGACTGTTCTCACACTTTCACAGTCCCTTGCTATTATTAGCCAATGAGTCCAAAATGTATAATTTCCTTCCTTTTACCAGATGGCCTACATACGATTCTCACTCTTCCACTCCATGTTGTCTTTGCTCTGTCAATCAAAGATTGACTATTTCCTCATAAGGCAGACTCTTTGGGTGGTCAGTTGGCCTCCAGGTTTCTATGTAATAATGGAAGATAATAAATTAGGCAACACATGGAATTACATAAGAAATATCAATGGGAATATTTCTGGGATGGAAAGGAATGGTCCCTTTTTCCCCTTTGGGTTCATTGCAGGTCCTACTGAAAGCAATTTAATAAGTTCAGGAGTCAGGCAATAAATCCACAGTTTTAAAAGAAATAGGTCCATTGCAGTTCAGGCACAGGCACCACAGAGTTTTTAGAGAAAGAACTCCGTTTTCAAGTATTCATCTCTAACAACAAGAACAAAAGCACCGTGTATTTTAGCAGCCTTCTACCAAGGCAATGATCAATTTTCTGTAGTCAGTATGATATAGTAGTAGTGCTCCTAAGTTTAGGAGCAGCTAACATCTTTTGCACTCCTGAGAAATCAACAGAGACTTTCTGAAAACCAAGATGGGAGTGGGAGATACTAAATTCATGAGTACTTCACTAGACTCTTCTTTAGAGATATGTAAATCACCTGTCGGTGTCTCCTGGTGGGTAAGCATATTATATGAAGGCAGAAGTGCACTTATTTTTCATTAAATAAAACCAGAGAGTAAGGCAAGTAATGAGAGAGTAGAACTCCTTTGAGAAAGAAAGGGAAAGCAGAAGAAATGTTGGCTCCATAAGCAAATGGGACTGGCAAACATTACAGAAAGTCCCTTCATATCTTCATCCAAGGAATTGGCCAACTTTGCCTGGGAGCAAGAAATAATGTCTTCTGAGTTACAAAACATAATTTGTTGGAAGCAATACATATTTGAATTAAAAGCCTATATAAATCATATCAAGTTCCCACTTTCAGCCTTTGGTGTTTCTGTGAAGGTATTTTTTAGATGAGATTAACATGTAAATCAATTGAGATTGGGCAAAGCAGATTGCCCTCTATAACAAGGGTGGGCTTCATCCAAACAGCTGAAGGCCTTATAAAAAATGAGTTCTCTTGAGGAAAAGGCCATTCTGCCAGGTAACTGGCTGTAGACTTGAACTGCAACATCAACTCTTACCCGGGTCTTTAGCCAGCTAGCCTACCCTATAGATTTTGGACTTGCCAGTTCCTTGAAATCTCTCTCTCTCTCTCTGGCCCTCACTCTCTTCGCAAATACACACACACACTATTTGTTCTATTCCTGTTTTTCTGGAGAGCGCTGACTACTATAAGTCCTCACTAGAGTCTCTCTCAAAAGGAGAGGGGTATAAGTCCTCAGTTCTAGAAGGTACTCGGGGTGTGTGAACTGGGCAAAGCAGGAAGTTATAACTGACCCTTTTATACTTGAGAATGAAAGAAGAAAGTGACCTTGACCTAGGTTGAGTCAAGTTAGAGACTATTAATTGATATAGGTCTCAGCATAAGCTGATCCTATGATCTGATGCCTACTTCTGCTCAAGATATAGCCATGCATATAAATGGAGCTGGGAGCACAAAGTGTTATGCCATCAGTCTATATCAACTACCACCCCTCATTGTTGCTGTCATCTATTTACCAATTATGCTACCCTATCTCCAACCCTAGATACCTGAAAATGTTGGCTCCTGGCCCTAATTCTGTCATCGTTTTTCATGATTTCACGACCTAACACCCTGGCCTCTCGTTCCCTTACTTCTTCATTTCTAACAATGTTATTTTCCAACACATTGCAGCCAAGTTTCATCTTACCTTGTCATCACCAGTAACTGCTACAATTCAAAAGTCTCAGTCTTGAAATTTACTTACTCCATATACCGCTTCCTATATTTTTACCTTATTCACTGTAACATCCTTCTGCTACAGTTCCTTGACAAAGGAGATCCACAAATTCCTTGATCCACTGCTTTCTCAACACCCATCAATGCCTTCCTGTTTTGCCTGACCTCTTCCTTCTTTAGCTTATCATCACATGCGCCTTCATTATGTGAACACCATAGGAAATGTCTTAAACTAGGTGGAGGCAAAAATGAATGGACATCATTGGCTACTTGGACCTGTGAATTCTTTTCAAAACATGTTTTCATTCTCACCCAAGAGTATGTTTATTGATGTTACGGAGAAAAAGGTGTGGAAGGGTGTAGTCAGAGGGAGTGAGAGAAAAGCATTGATTGGTTGACTCTCATATGTGCCCCAACCGGAAGATCCAGCCCAAAACTGAGGTATGTGCTGTGATTGGGAATCAAATATGCAACTCTTTGGTGCATGTATCACACTGTATCACACTCCAACCAACTGGACCACCCAGCCAGGGCAATCCTGTGAATTCTTAAAGGACTAGGTCCTCATCATTTTAAAGGGAAGTATGTTCTTAGGAAATGTGATGAAGTGGCAGGGGCATTTGATAGCCATAAGGGAGGACTGAATGGATGGCTCAGTTGGTTGGAGCATACTTCTGTACATCAAAACAATTACATTTCAATTCCTGGTCAGGGCACATGTCGAGGTTGTGAGTTCAATCCTCAGTCAAGGTGTGTATGCAGTCAACCAATCAATGTTTCTCTCTCACAACGATGTCTCTCTTTCTGTCTTTGTCTCTCTCTCCCCTCTTTCCCTTCCTCTCTCTATAAAATCAATGAACATATTCTTAGGTGAGGTTTTTAAAAAAGCTGTAAGGGATTTTGAAGCAGATTTCTCAGCAGATAAAATACAGTTATTTTTTCAAGTTTATCAGGTTGGGCTCCTTGTAAATAGTCAAAAACCTTGACTTTTATAATCCCACTGATTGAAGCAACTTAATATAACCACCAGCTTTGAAAATCTTTCCCTTGCTCTGAATGTGCAACAACAGAGAATATTTCTGTTTTATAACATTAGGCAACTTTGGGAGCTTTCTGTTTCTTGTGTCATGTTGAGTAAAGAGACTTATTACAGTTATATTTTCAAGTTGCTGACTATCCAATCCAAAAAAGTCCACTCATACTAATTTTAGGGGGTTGGTAATTTGAGTGATCTCTAAATAACCTACCCATGTAGGCAAACCAATACTCACATACAACCATTTAAAATGAAGTAAAATGAAGTAAAATTTAAAATTTAGTTTTTCAATCAGACTAGCCATACCTTACATGCTCAAGAGCTACATGTGCCTAGGGGCTACCACAGCGAACAAGTGCAAGGAACATTTCCATCATCACAGAAAGTTCTGTGAGGTGGTGCTGTCTCAGATTAGGGGCGGCAAATTACAAGCACTGAACCAAATCTGGCTCTTGACTTGTTTTTTTTTTGTTTGTTTTACAACCTGTAAACTAAGAATGGTATTTACATTTTTAAAGGACTGTAAAGGAAAACAAGGAAGACTATATGACTAAGAATATAGGTAGCATACAGAGCCTAAAATATTTATTATACAGCCTTTTACCAAAAAAAGGTTATCAAACATTTTCTTATATAACAAATCACTTAAATGTCTATGTTTTTACAATGCATTGTGAAATGTAGCTGCTTGTGGTCAAGAATTATATTTTTCACAATTCTATTGCATAAAATGCAGTACATGGTATATGCCTATTGAGTATTAATTCAATAAATATTTTTGAAAGCCTTTTAATTGCCAGTTGCTGGAAACTTTTAGATAAAGAAGACATTTTGTAAATTCAAGGAATTCATGTTTTAGTGGAGTAGGTAGACATGTAAAGTCCTAGCTTTAGCATTACTTGGACCATAAGTACTACTGATAACGGTATTGAATACAGTAGTATTGGAGTGTAGAATATAGAATGATGTGCTTAAGCAGGCCCTATTTCTTTAGTTTCTCTTCTTCAGGAATCACAGTCCTGTGCTCCCTATTTTCCAAGCTTTTCTAAATTTTTGCGGGTATTGTATTTATTAATAATGGGAGAGCTATTTAACACTAGTGTCTCCATCATAGCTAGACACCAAATCCAGATGCTGTGTTTTTTTTTTTAAATTCTAGAAATTTATTTACCTTTTTTATAGATTCTGATACTCTGGTGAAACTCATCTTTTAATTTATTTTGTCCAGCTTTATCTCTATTGTCTTAAACAAATTAAGCACAATGATTTTAAAGCTTGGGTCAGCCAAGTAATGATAGGTCTATCTCTATTTTCTCTTCATTTTTGTTTACAAAAACAAAGTCTTTTTGTGTCACTGGTATTTTTTAAATTGAGGTATAAAAGATACCATAAAAAGGGAAAATCTTAGTTTATAATCTGATAAATTATTACATATGTATAATGATTGTGTAGCCATCACCTTAGCAAGATACAGAATGTCTCAGAATCCTGGAAGGCCTCTGTATGCGTCCTCTCAGTCATTAGGCCCCCAGAGGTAACCATTGTTCTGATTTTCTGCCTCTGCAGATCAGTGTTTAAACCTCATATAAATGAAATAACATTTTATGTAGTCATTTGTGTCTAACATTATTCACTTTACAAAGTCTTTAGATTCACCCATGTGGTCCTGTGTATCAGTAGTTTGTGTTTTCTTTCCCATCATATGTATTGTCGCACTCTCTGAATTTACCATGCATTACTTACTTTGCTATTCTTGATGGATACAGAGGTTGCTTCCAGCTGATGGTATTTAAATATAGCTGCTGTGATTATTCTTGTACATGAATTTTGATATGTTTCTACTAGGTACATATCAAAGAATAAAGTTATTTGGTTATATAGTGAAAAAAAAAAGAATACAGAGTGATGAGTTCTGACTGGGACAAATGCAGCTGAGGAGTAGAGAATGCAGCATATAAGAGGGACTTTGAAGGATGAGTAGTCATTAAATAGGCACTGAGACAGGGATAGACATTCCAGGCTATGGGATTGTTAGGAGCATGTGTGTGGAGTGATGAAAACATAAGGTACATTTGAAGAAATATCAAGTAGCCTAATATGATTTGATCATAGTATGAGTAGTAGGCAATGCTCCAGGAAGCAAGTAGGAGGTGTGGAATTTGATGAGAGATGCTGCTTTTCTAATATTAGGTAGTAAGTGGGCAGACTATCACAGGATTTCAGAAGAAAACCCTACCCTGCTGACTGCCTCAAATAAGAAATGGTATGTTCATTTTTACACCTATAGGTTTGGCTTCCATACTTGTCAGGTGTGACCAACGACTTTGAAGCTGATGGAAGGGTGGAGTCAGAAATATTATTGGGAAATTGATAATAACACCCCTAGTAATTAAGCCTGGCTGAAAGCATTTCAGTTTTCATGGTACTTGGGATCAGCAAGTCTTGCTTATTGGGACAAATGGA
Source organism: Tonatia bakeri (assembly GCA_004024845.1). Lineage (NCBI taxonomy): Eukaryota > Metazoa > Chordata > Mammalia > Chiroptera > Phyllostomidae > Tonatia > Tonatia bakeri. Next base: position 19,545 of record PVIA01004122.1, read on the forward strand.
TTGTGATGGTGGTCACAATAACTATCACAAACATGTACGTTTTGCTTGAGACTACAGGAAAAAAAAACTGGAAGAAGAATTTTTTTTTGCATAATTACTATAGAATTCACTGTTGTTCCCAGAAAACAGAGTGTTAGAATCAATGTAAGAATCATATACAATACTATACAATAACATAGGATTGCATCTAATGAATTTGTGCTTCTAGCACCATTTTCTGGAATTTTATAATCATGAACATTTGAAGACAGCTTAGTTGAATCATTTGAAATACAAGTACTTAGTTTCTTGGAACAAATGTAGGGTCCTGTGAGCTTCTTAAATAACATGCAAAATTGATCCGAAACTTCTGAAAAGGAGTTTGGACTTTCCCTTTGCCACATGAGAATATTCAGTGTTTTATCATTAGCTGCATTTGTTTAACTTTTTCATTTTATTTAGATTTCAACATTCATTTAATCAAGATACTCTCTTCTTTAGCCAATGACTATATAAGGGCAAAATGCAGAATAGATTGTGCCAAGTTTAGAACCTATTCAAAATTCAAGGGTATGAAGTTTCAACCTGAACTCAAACCTTTTGATGTTTGAATTAATTTATATTTGGCAAACAATAATACCCAGGTTTTGAAAAAGGGAAAACAAAGCAAAGGAACCTTCTGTGGAAGCATACTTTAAGGTTTCTTAGATACCATATACCTCTTAGAAAAGAAAACAACACTGATGTTTTAAGAGAAAGCCAATCAGAGACGCATGGATTAAATTGCCTTCAAAGAAAAGAAAGCTTTAAAAATTAAGAGGCAATAGGACTTTAGAAAAACCTGCTGATGTTTTCAAAACCCAAAAGTTTGGAAGAAAATAGAATAAATCCAAACATGCCCTTAAAATAAATGTCTTTTTATGTAACCAAAATTAGCCCTCACAATTTATCTCCTACTGCTGCTGATTTGTGGATATGGAAATTGAGACGGTAGTCCCACAAATCATGTCACATGGAGGTCAAGGATTTATCCGTGAGCTGGTGATGGCACTCACTCTTGACTCAGAGTGAGGGAGGCAGAGGGTGGTGTAATGCTTTGTCCCTAAGTTCTAGACACAGTGATCTGGAATCATAGTGAACTTCTATAATCCTTTGGACAACTGTTGCCCAGAGAGGACAAAGGGAAACAGATGATCTTTCATAAAACCTGAATTTGGGGCTGCACACTCACTAGGTCTTTATACCTCTATGTAATGGCATTGCACCATAAATGCATATAATATATGCCAACTCAACTATTAGTGCTGTCCAAAGTTTAAATTGAATAGATAGAAGGAGACAGAGAACAAAATATAACAATGATTGTGGGTGATTCTAATTACGATTCTACCCAGTGAGCATGAGATGGGAAGCAAATCCCTTCAGCTTTGAGTGATCTCTATTCCCATGTAACATTCTTAATGAGAGCATCTTGCTACACTGAAAGTAACTCTAGTGATTAAATATACAGGTAGTTGTCATGTACAAAATGATCCTTAATGCAAGTAACCACTACAACTATCACTCACCCAAAGAAATGGTGATGTATTTTCCAAAGATAACTGTGATGGATTCACTGGAAAATTGCACATTTGCTTGCAGTGTGACCCCTTTCTAAGATTTTCTTCAAGAGGAAATTTGATATTACACAATTTTTTTTCATATGCCCTGACTTTAGAACTTAGCCATGGAAGAAAATGGAATTCTACTATTACCCACCTGTAGAATCCAGGAACTGGATGAAGACAGGAGATTCAGAGAGGTATGAAATTAGTACCATCAACTAATGTTAGTGGTCAATGGAAAACATTAAAGAGAAAAGGAAGGCAGAGCTGGTTATAAAACAAACATGCGCAAGAGGCATGCTTTGCAGAACCCTGATTTTCTGTACCTGAAGGAGAGACTAGGATGTAGAAATAGGATATAGAACAGAGAACTGTAGCCCTGGCCAGGTGGCTCAGTTGGTTAGACCCATACACCAAAATGTTGCAGGTTTGATTCCCAGTCAGGGCAACAGGGCACATACCTAGGTTGCAGATTCAATCCCTGGTTGGGGCACATACGGCTGATTGATGTTCCTCTCTCACATCTCTCTCTCTCTCTCTCTCTCTCTCTCTCTCTCTCTCTCTCTCTCATCTCTGTCTCTCTCTTTCATCAATGAACATGTCCTTAGGTGAGGATTAAATAAAAAGAATAAGAAAAGAGAATTTTGTATTGGCAGAAATTAAGTGAAGGAGAAAGATTGCACAGCAATGACAAGTGAAAGGAGGTTGCAAACATGGGAGGAATAAGAGAACTATGCCAAACAGATGGGCTTAATGTAAAGGAATCTTTGTGTTGGCCATTAACATAATTTTGTTTTTAGTATTTGGTTACTAATTCTAATGGAAAACAGTATACCCTAAGTCTCTTGAAAATCAGTTATGAAGGTAGTAATTAATGTAGAAAGCACACAGAATTTGGTGTTATGTTATGAACTTTGCTTTATTCATCTGCAAACTGTCTGTAATAATAGGGCTAAGCCCATTGCATTGTTAAAAGACTTAAATGAGATATGACAAAGTACCCACCGTAATGGAATTATGGCAAATGGAATGTAGAAAAGCTGAATCTTTACTTGGGGGCATGCAGAAAGTCTCTAAATGTAGATGTATATGTCAGATCTTCTACAACCTTGTAATAAAACCCCATCTTCTTGGAAATGAAAAATAAGGGCTGTGTGTAAAGTTCTGGAGTCAAACAGACGTGGGCTAGATTCACTTCCACATCTCCAGCTGCCTGACGTCCTTGAGGTTAACAGCTTGATCTAACTTCCAGAGTGTTCGTGAGGATTAGATGAGGTAATAAGTACATGGAAAGAACTTACTAGGTGGTTTTTACTGGGAATCTTAGTTCCTTTCTAATTCATTCTTTTTCTTTTTCTTTTTGTATATCAAACAGCTCTAACACAATTGAAAAACTTAGGATTACTTCTACTTGTGAACTTCTGAACTGTATTTTTAAACTTCATAATGACCTCAAATATTTCTAATTAGCAACCTTTAAAATAGTTTTAAAATTTATAGCAGTGTTTAAACATTTGGCAATATGATTTCATATATCTTCTGTGTTTTTACCTTTGAGATTCAGTTTATGGTCTTTCCATAAAGAATCCAGCCATGTGCTATAAAAAATAGATAAAACATTTATTGAAGAAGATACAAGATACAAGAAACATTGTACATAGGACAATGACGCCTCAGTTTCCTTCAAAGTAGGTACATTGGGACTTCACACAGTTCTCCCAGCATCTCTTCCACGGCTCAAAACACTGCAAAATCCTTTGTTGGTATCACCATCAGCTGCCCTGTTGTATTTTCCAAATCTCATTGACAGTCTGAAATCTCTTCCCTTGCAAAGGTGATTTTAATTTCAGGAAAAGCCAGAAGTCACATGGTGCCAAATCTGAGCTGTAGGGGGGTTGAGTCACCTGGGTGATTTGATGTTTTGCCAAAATTTGCCAAAATATTCTGCACAAGACATGATGCATGAGCAGGCGCATTGTTGTTATGAAGTTGCCAATCACCAGTTTCCCATAGCAGCAGCCATTTTCATCCTATTTCATCTCTCAACCAATGAAAAACATTGGGGTAGTACTCCTTATTAATTGTTTGGCCTGGGGGGTGGCATACTTGTGATGGACAACACCTTCCCAATGAAAAAACACAGTTAACATGGTTTTGATCTTGCTGTGACTTTGCCATGCCTTTTTCAGGTGTGCAAAACCAGGTGACTTCCAGTGGGACCACTGGGCCTTCATTTCTGAATTGTAGCCACAGACCCACAGTTCATCTCCAGTCATGACCTTCTTGAGGAAATCCGGTTCATTGGTAGTGATAAGCAACTGCAGCATGATGTACCTTCTGCTCTGATAGCAGAAGCCATGGAGTGAATTTTTCCATGACACATTTCATGGCTAGATCCTATGGAAAAATCTTGGACATAGTAGTTTTTGGAATCCCAGATCAGCTTCTAGTTCTCACAGTGTCAGTTGCTGATCTTTGTTCATTGCAGGCTGTACACATTCAACATTCTCAGGTATTCTGCTTATTGCAGGCCTTCCAGAACATGGATCACTTTCAACAGTTTCTTGACCGTCTTTGAACCATTTGTGCCACACTTTCACGGTGCTGCACTCACTGCATTATCCCTGAAAGCTGTCTGAATCATCCAAATAGTTTACACAGAAGAACGTCCAAGCTTAATGCAAAATCTATTGCTCTACTCAATCATTTTGAATGAGACAGCCACACAGTACACATACTCACTCTTGTTCTCCCTCTATTGTCACCAGCAATGCAAAATACTTTCAGCTGTTCCACCTCCCTCACAGCACTTGTTAGTCTTTTTAATGTTAACCATTTCTAATGAATATGTGTGATTATTTCTTTGTGGTTTTGACTTAAATTTCCATAATAACGAATAATATTGAGCATATTTTCATGTGCTTTTTTGTCATCCACATATCTTCTTTGATAGTGTCTTTTCAACTGTTTTGTCCAATTCTGAGGGCTGTTTGTCTTATTATTATAGAGTTGTGACAGTGGTTTGTAGATTCAGAATACAAGTACTTTGTCACAAGATATACATTTTGCAAATTATTTATCTATCTGGTTTGCCATTTTATTTTATTTTATATTTTAATTTTTTATTGTTCAAGTACAGTTTTCTGCCTTTTCTCCCCGCCTCCCCACCATCCCAGCCCTTTCCCCTCCCTTCCCCATTTCCACCCCTCCCTTGTTATTGTCCATGTGTCCTTTATAATTGTTCCTCTATACCCTGCACCCTTTTCCCTCATTATCCCCTCTGCTCTCCCTTCTGATCACTGTCAGCCTGTTCTCAATTTCAGCATCTTTGGCTGTACTTTGCTTGCTTGTTCATTTTGTTGATTAGGTTCCTGCTAATGGTGAGATCATATGGTATTTTCTTAATGGTATCTATTCAAGAGTGAAGTTTTTAATTTTGATGAAGTATAATTCATTAATTTTTCTTTATATTTTGTGCTTTTCATATCTTATTTAAGAAACTTTTGTCTGATCCCAAGTTTTATAGTTTTTTTTCCTATGATTTCTTCTAGAAGTTTTATAGCTTAGCATTTTTTTTAGGTCTATGATCTACTTTGAGCTATTATTTGAGGTAAAGATCTATGCTGACTTATTTTAACACAATGATAAAATCATTCCAACAAGTTTTCATGAAAAAATTTCTTTAAAATTGACTTATTTTGCCACATTCATCAAACATCAGGTATCAATTTTGTTGTGGATTTATGTCTGGACTTTGTATTTCATTGGTCTGTATGTCATTATGCTGTCTTATTGTAGCTGCAGAGTAGTTACTGAAATCATATAGTGTGTGTCTTTTAACTTAATTCTTCATTTTCAAAATTAGTTTGTTGATTCAGGATCCCTTGGGTTTCCATATGAATTTTAGCATTGCCATGCCAATTTTTATAAAGAAGTCAGTTGGGATTTTGTTTGGGGATGTATTGGCTCTATAGATCAATTTAGAGAAAACAATCTCAAAATATAAAATCTTCTAATCATGAAAATGACATAGTTCTGCATTTGTTTGTCTTTAATTTGTCTCAGTGGTATCCTGCAGTTTTCAGTGAATACAACTTATGCACATTGTGTTAAATGTATTTCTATTTATCTCGTTTGATACGTACATATATTTTTTAAATTCTGATTATTTGTGGCTTAAATATAGAAATGTAATTGATTTTTATATATTGATCTAGTAGCCTATAATCCTGCTGAACTCACTTTTTATTTCTAGGAGCCTTTTTAGAAATTCTTTAGGAATTTTTACACGAATGAACGTGTCCTCTGTGAATAAAGACAGTTTGAATTCTCTCTTCCTAAACATGTCTTCTGTCTATCTCTCTGTCTTCTTTATCAGTCTGGCCATGATTTACAGTAAAATATTGAATGGAAATAATTAGAGCACAAATGTTAAGCCCACCTTGAATAACTGTGATGGGGTTCTATTGCTGCCATAACTTCTTTCTTTGGTTTTGAGATCATGGCAGCCAGTCTCATTAGTGAGCTGGAAAGGGTTCCTTCATGTTGTATTTTCTAGAAAAGTTGTATAAAATTTGCATTATTCCTTATTTAAATGTTTCAAAAAATTTTCTAGGAAAGTCATCTCTGCCCTGTTTTGGGGGGAAGGTTTAAAAATTATGAGTTCAATATGTAGAGATACAAGGCTTTTCAGGTTACCTGTTTATTTTATGTTAAACTTTGGTAGTTGTATCTTTCTAGGAATTTGTCGGGGTAATCAAATTGTTGGTCTTCTTTTTATAAAATTCTTCATAGAATTTTTATCTCAATTATATTCACTTATGAAAACTTTAATGTATGTAAGATCTGTTGAGATGTCCTTTCTTTTGTTGCAGATATTTGTAATTTGCAGCAGTTCTTTTCTCTTACTTATCAGCTTGCTAGAGCTTTATCCAGCTCACTGGTGTTCAGAACCAGCTTTTGATTCATCGTGTTACCTACTTTATTTTGTTTTGTGTTTTGTTGATTTCTGCTCTTCTCTTTTAAAAAATGACCTCCTTTTTGCTTACTTTGGGTTTAACTTGTTCTACTTTATCCAATTTCTTAATGTGGAAGTGCAAGTAATTGATTTGAGATATTTCTTTTCTTCTAAATAGGCATTTGATGCTATAAAATCTCTTCTAAACACTAGCTGCATCCCACAAATTTTGTTTATTTTGTATGTCCATTTTCATGACATTCAAAGATTTTCTAATTCCTTTTTAATTTCTTCATCGAACCATGATTTATTTAAAAATATGTTATTTAATTTTCCAATGTTTGAGGATATTCCATGTACCTTTTTATTATTGACTTCTAATTATATTTTGATCAGATAATGTACTTTGTACTATATTATTAATTCCTTCTAAATTTGTTGATACCTGCTTTATGGCCAAGGATATGGTCTAATTTAGTATATGTTCTGTGGGCACTTGAAAGTAGTGCCTGTTATACTGTGTTCAATAAATGACAAGTTGATTGTGTTGTTCAAGTCTTCAAAGTACATACTGATTTTCTGTTTACTTTTTCTATCAATTAATGATAGAATTTTTAAATTCTCCAACAATAAACTTTTAGAGTTTTCTCTTTTTCCTTTTAGTTCTATCACTTATTGGTTAACTATTCAGGGGTCAGCAAAAGTAAACTTACAGTTTTGAGTGCATAAAACAGATTTTATTCTTGTATTATTGATGTATTAATTATTGTATTATTTATTTGCATTATTTGTCATCTTATTATTATTGCTATCATTTTGTATTCTATAATTTATCTTTTAGTTAATAATGGCTAGTAATTTAACCTACTTTTGCCCACCCTTATATTTTAAATTTTTATTACTGAGTGCAAACACTCTAAGATTTTCATTTCTTCTTGATAGAGTGTCATCTCTATTGCTATGAAATGATCTTTTATCATTACCCCTGATAATATTATTTGCTTTAAAATCCACTTTGTCTTATACTAATATAGACTATCTTTCCTTTATTTTGTGATTATATGGTATATCTCTTTCCATTCTTTTAGCATTTATCTGTCTTTTTATTAAAATGAGTTTACTATAAACGGTATAAAATCAGATCTTTCTTTTTTATTCATCTGGGAGTCTGTGATTTTGTTGAAACATTTAGGACACTTACACTTAATGTGATTGTATCAATATGATTGTGTTTAAATCTACCATCTTGCCATATGTTTTCTATTTGCATCTTCTCTTTTCTTTTTGTAGCTTTCCCTCTTTCTTGGATAAATTACATATTTTTATAATTCCATTTTATCTCCCTTGTTGGCTTGTTAGATGCATATTTTGGTAATTTGATTTATTAGTGGGTCTAGTGTTTATAATGTTCATCTCATGCTTGATGTTTTATATCACTTTACATCAGAGTAAGAACCATATAAAAGCATACTTCTATCTCACTTCTTGTTGGCAATATTACAAAGAGTATTATTGTAACATGCTATAAATTTCATTATAACTCTTACTATTATTGCTTTGATAATCATTTATCTTTTCAAAAAATGAGAAAAATGTCTTGTACATTCACCCATGTATTTGCTCACTTATGAACACTTCTTTCTTTTGCGTACATCCAAATTTCCATCTGGTTGCATTTGCTTGTGCCTAAAGGACTGCCTTTAGTATCTGAAATAGTACTGGTCATCTTGTAGTGATTCATCTCAGCTTGTTTATGTCCAAAAAGCCTTCATTTTGTCTTTGATTTGGAAATACTTTTACTTGGTATAGAATTCCTGATTGACAGTTATTTAAAGAGTTCATTGCATTCTCTTCTAAGTTTCAACACTGAAGCCTCCTTTCAGTGTTGCCTTTGTTTCTCTGGCTGCATTAAATATATTTTATTTATCATTTGTTTTTGAAAATTTGATTGTTTTAATGCTTTGCTGATGATTTCTGTTTTTCTTGTGCTTGGGGTTTGTTGATTGTTTTGTATCTGCATGTTTATAGTTTTCTTCAAATTTGGAAAATTCTATCATTGTGTTTTCAAGTATTTTTTTTTTCTTCCCCATGCTAACTTCCTTCAGGGGCTTCAATTGGACATATATTAGAATGCGTGATGTTGTCCCAAAGGGTAATTGATGTTCTGTTCATTGTTTCAATCTATTTAATCTGCATTTCTTCTTCCTCTTTTTTTAATCCTCACCTAGGACATTTTTTTCATTGCTTTTAGAGAGAGCAGAAGACAGGGAGAAAGAGAGAGAGGTAGGGACAGAGAGAGAGAGAGAAAGAGAGAGAGAGAAACATCAATGTGAGTGAGAATCATTGATTGGTTGCCTTCTCATGTGCACCCCAACCAGGGATCAAACCCAGGTTGTGGGAAAGTGCCCTGACGGGGAATTAAACCCGCAACACTTCAGTCTGTGCAGTGGCGCTCCAACCAATAGCCATAGCAACCAGGGCTATTTCACTTGGGTACAGTTTCTATTACTATATTTTCTGGTTTACCAAATTTTTCTTCTATAATATCTAAGCTGATGTTAATTTTTCTATTCATATATTATATTTTCCATCTTTAAAATTTTGTTTGAGGCCTTTTTATACCTTTCATTTCTTTGTTTTAATACCCTTGTCTGCAAATTCTATCACCTATGTCATTTCTGGATCTATTTCTTTTGATTGATTCTTTCTCCTGGTTGTGAGTCATAATTGGTAATTATTCATTGGATGAAAAAATTCTGAATTTCATATTGTTAGGTGTTGGGTTTTTAAAAAATATTTTTTGGACTTGTTTTGTAATATAGTTATTTAGAACCAGTTTGATCCTCTTGAAACTTGCTTCTTAACTTTGTCAAGGCAGGTCCAGAAAAGCCTTTGGTCCAGAATAAATTTGGCTCTACAATTAAAGAAATACCCTGCTGAGATTCACATCTGTGCTCTGTGTGTTACGAGGTATTTCCAGTCAGGGTTGTAGGTATCTGAATTAGCTCACTAGTATTCTGTGAGCTCCAGAGTCTTCTGTCTTCTTCCAGTGGTACTTCCGTGGTACACACACACAATCTAATTGTGAACAAAAAATAGATATACTTAAATTGAAGGAAAATTTAGAAAATAATTAACATGTACTTTTAGAAATTCTAAGGTCATGAACTATAGATAAAAACCTAAGGAACTTTTCAGATTAAAAGAAACCACAGAAATAGGACAACTAAATGCCATCAGATTCTAGGTTGGATTTTAGAGTAGGGAAAAATGTAAAGGATATTATTGAAACAACTATAAAATTTGACGATGATTTTTGGATTAAATAATAGTAATATAATAAGGTTAAATTACCTGATTTTTATAATTATACTGAGGTTGAATGAGTGAATATTCTTATTTTTAGAAAATACTTGCTGAAGTATTTAGGGATTGGGGATATGATTTTTGCAACTTTCAAATTATTTAAGAAATTACACCCACACAAATACAGGTGCACATACACAGCACAATGATAAAGCAAATTGAAGAAAATGTAAATTGTGAATCTGAAAAAAAGATATACAGAAATTCTTTGTATCAGCCCTGAAACTTTTCTAAAATGTTAAAATGATGAGAATGAAATCACCAGAAGGGATTTGGCTCAACACAAAATTATTTCTTTCTATTGCTAAGTATATATTGCATAGCCTCTTGGGAGAGTTGATGAGTACCATCTAAACCTAGAGAAAAATGGAATGATTTATAATTCCCTCCTGATAGCTCCCCCTTTCCAAATTAAATTTTAACCACAAACCAGCAGCTCTCTGATGCCAGGACTGATATCTTTGTCAGTCAAGGAGACAGTTTACTATATGCCTACACTTCACTGCCCATTACCAATGGCATGAAACTGACACTGAAAGAGAAGAGGGCATTAGAAATCGCAACCCTGGCTTCCTAGAGTCATTCATCATAAGCTCCAGTAGCAAAATGTTCCCAAACTCTTCATGTAACCTCATGAAACCAGAGCTGACTTCTTGCTAAATTCCAATATTAGTCACAGTTCTGTGGTCACGGGGCTTCTTTGTTTTTTGTCTTATTATTTGTTGAATAAAAAATTTCTCATGACTGTGACCATTTATTTTGGGTGGAAGCTGTAGAGCTTGGTGTCAGGGGAGGGGGGAAGGGTTGTTTGTCATCCTCTATTACAGGTGACCACAGATGGGAGTAGAGGGAAAGGAAAGCTCTCAGAAAGTGGTGGTAGTTGTCAAACTCGGTCAAGCAAGAACAATGTGGGCAGCGTTACAAGTCAATGAAAACTTTTCAGCGAGGGCGTATGTGTGTTCAGGGGTGCGGGGACCATATAAAAGGTAAAACAACTCACCATGAGTTGCTCACAGCTTCTCTCACCTAGTCTTGGTTACAGATAGCACCCCTTGTCTTTGCTTCTCAACAGGAAAGAATGCATGATCTCCATGTCTTGTCCAGATGATTAATGGAGATGCTGCTGCAGGGTTAAATGTTGCTTCCTTGCATGCAAACTTGGCGTCAAGTAGCACCAGCTCAGTTACCAAAGAGTGTTATCTTACAATCAATAGATGAAGTTGGGGTGAACTGGAGCGAGCATCTTAGACTAATGATAATGTTTAACAAGGCAGGAAGCTAAACCGCGAGAGGGATGCCAGAGGGTCATGTGTTTGATTCTTTTGATCAGTTTGAATATGACCTGAGTCAGAATCACAGATTGTTACTAGCTGCATGTCATTCCATGAAAATTGCTGTCCCTAACATATCAACTTGTTCCTCAGGAATACTGGAACTTAACAGTTCCAGATAGGCTGATAGAGTAATAATATTCCCCAGATTGACCCTAAATGAAATTACTCTCTCATGTTATGCCCAGTGCTCCAGTTGTCCTTACGAGTACTATTGTCTCATTCATCCCTCCCTTTAGAGTTAGTCTTGTTATAAGCCATAACTTCAGATTTAAGGTTGACTTCTGAAAAGGTAAAGGTTTACTAGGAAATGGTTAAGTACTGGCCTAGATGATTTAACATGATTTAAAATAGTCTCTTGTCAATCCAAAAGCCTTCTATATAATAAGAATTATTACCCCTATTTAGAGTTGAGGAATATGAGGTGGGTACCAAAAAACAGTTTGGGGTAGACAGGTAACACAGATTCAAGCCCAGCTCTGCATGACTCCATTCCTTTGGCACTCAGATAGGAAATGAAAACCTCCTATCCTATCTCAATCCTTCCCACAAAAAATTGCCTCTAAATTCCCCCTTTCCTTCATTCAGCACATATATCCTGAACACTCTATATGTCAGACACTGGGACAGGCATTGGGGATACTAATGAGACTTAATATGATTGTTACTTTTCAAAAACAATGTAATAAGGGACATCAACATAAACAACCAACATGTAAAATATAATCACAGAGTTTGATGAAAGGACAAATGCATGATGATATGGAATAAAATATATGTGTAGGGCAGTGGTCTTTTTTGCAGTTAGGTTAGAGACAGGCTCTCTGAGCTGATGATACTGAGATCTGAGAATCTAAGGATGGGAAGAAGGAAACCATACAAAACCCTGAGCTAAGGGCACATGCCCTAAAACAAGGAAAAGAGTCTGTTCAAGGAACCGAAATGAGACCTGTTGGGTAGGCACAAAGACAGAGAAAGGTGTAAGATGGTAACATTCTTCTCCCAAATTTAATGTGTGGGTTTTTTTTCTCACATCTAAACAGTTCTCAGTGACACCAGCTGTGTATCCTACAATTCAACTCAGTTCTGACACTATCTACCTGAAAACAGCATTGGATCCCACAGGTTAAGTGCTCAGACCTACAAGACTCACAACCCCAGTTTCAGACAGCAGGACAGATCAGAGGTTCCAATAACCCTGCCCTTGGGATTGATTCATTTGCTAGAGCAGCTTAAAAAACTCAGAAAACCATAATAGATTAATGGTTTATCAAAAAAGGATATAACTCAGAAACAGCCACATGGAACAGATGCATAGGGCAAGGTATGGGAAAGAGCGCTAAGTTTCTATGCCTTTTACCCAAATCTCCACATGTTCACCAGCCTGCAAGCTCTACAAACTATGTCCTTTAGGGCTTTTATGGAGGCTTCAATACATAGGCATGACTGACTAAATCACAAACCAGTGGTGACTGAAATTCATCTTCAGCCCCTCTCAGCTCCTGATCATGCTACTTGTTCCCTGGTAAGAAGCCCTTTTCCCTAGGTGCTATCCAAAGTCACTTCATTAACACAGCAAACAAATTCCTAGGGTTTGGGGAGCTCTATGCTAGAAGCAGGAACAAATACTTTCTAATTAGAAATCAGAACATCACAGATGGGATTCGGGAGTGAGGCCGAGCATGGTCATGAAGATCCTGACAAGGTTTCACTGCACTCCAAGTATGTGCGGCAGGTGCCAGTCATCAAGGTGCTAGAAGCTCCAGTGAGTGCTAAGGTTTAGCTCTTCATTGCCAGAGAATCTTCAACATCGCCTTGAGTTGGTTTTGACTTGCACCGGCACCTTTTCTTGATGATTTTAAGGATAAATTACTGTTGGTTAAGTGAAGAGATCCTATGTAATCATTCTTGCTACTTCCCAAGCAATATCTACTGGGTTGGCCAAAGTTTCATTTAGTTTTTTTTTTTCCATACAATGGCTCTAGTAGTGCTTAGTTGTCTTTAACTTCATTTGAAACAATTTTGTTAGGTTGAATTGTGACAGCTGTCATATCACTGTGTACTTTTAAAAAAGCGTATCAAAATTGGTGAATTTTTCACAGCCATTTTAATACTGAAGATGGAAGAAAATACACAAACATTTTCAGTATATTATGCTTTGCTATTTCAAAAAAGATAAAAACACAACTGAAATGCAAAAAAAGATTTGTGCAGTGTATGGAGAAGGTGCTGTGACTGATACTGAATGAATGTGTTAAAAGTGGTTTGTGAAGCTTCTTGGTACTACTGACATTTTGGCCAAACAGTTCTTTGCTGTGGGGCTATCTTATGCATTGGAAGATGTTTAACAGCACCCCTGGCCTCTCTTCACTAGAAGCCAATAGTGGGAGATAGCTGACATGCTCCAAATATCCAAATCAATAAAGTTATTGGTGAAAATGAAAAATGTGTCTTATTTTATGGAAAAAAAACATATGGACTTTTTGGCCAGCCCAGTATCTCCAATGATAATCATATGCTCAGATGTTTCTACAACTTCTGCTTTGGTTTCAGTTCCCACAGACTCTGTCATGGTGATACAAGGGTGGAGGATGAGTGAAAGCATTCAGCTGGTTGCTGTCTCTAATCCCACCTCAAACTTTGTGCTTCTGCAAATTAAATCAATTAAGATAAAAATCTTTGTCACATGGACCAAGCAGTTTCAGACCTCCATGTATTTTGCATATCTTTTGCACACTTTTTCTTCTTTCTAGGATATCGTTTCCTATACCTTGACTATTTGACATCCTTCAAAGCTATCTCTTATCAACTTCCTTTATTTGGGAGAGAATTGTTCTAGCTAAATCTGTTCTTTTACTTTTTCTAGCTATGTGCTTCTTTTACTTCTCTTGCCTAGTTTTAGTTATTTACGCACATGGTTCATGCCCTTTAATAGTGTCTGAGTTCATTTTGGCTATTGACCTTGCCTCATTCATCTTTGCACCCTTAGCATTTAGCTCAATGCCTAGTGCCAAGTAGACATTACATAAATACCAAATGAAATGAATGTCTAGTGGAAGTTCATGCTCTGCCGTTAACTCAGAACTGTCATCTGTGGTTTTAAGGGAGATATTTACCTTCTTGGGAGCTTTTGAATGATATAATTTATAATACTGTATTATAGTAGAGTAGACACTTGGTAATATTAATAATTATTGAGTACGTACTTTGATTGAGTGCTTACTCTGTACAAGCTCTATGCTAGGTGCTTTATATGCATTATCTTAATTGGTCCTTATGTCAACTCCATGAGTTGGTTTGAGGTATCATTCTCATTTGACAAATAGGAAACTGAGATCCAGGGACGAAAAATGACTTATGCAATGTCACACACGCTCTTAGAGATTAGAACAGATTCCAACTGAGTCTATTATGCCAAGGCCCGTGTTCTCAAGTGTCCTGCTGAAGTATTTTCAACTCCAGGTTTGTGAATAAAGGTGACCTTGATGAGGTCTATTCTCCTCTCCTTTGTTGCTGATTTAGACAGTGCCTAAGGCATTTGTTGTCTCGTTTGTGTTTATTCATTTCTTTTTTTGTTATGATGAGTGAGAAAGTAGAGTCTTTCCCAGGCTGAGGTGAGGCTCATAGTTATGTGTCTTCAACAGTGTTCTGAAAATGATTCAAAAGTGAGCTTTTAGGTAAGGGTGAATTCCTGAGAGAACCATGGAAGACTGGCACCACACTGGAAAGGGAAGCTGGTCTGAGCCCCCAGAGAATCAAGGTGCTGGGACAGGGTGGTGATAGCAAGTAGCTGGGTTTGAAGATTTGAAGGTAAAGGGCTCATAGCAAAATGTAACCAGTTTTAAACCCAAAGACTTTGAAACGAAAATAGGTAACATTGGAACAGATTATATTTAACTGGCAGAGTTATTTAACATCATGGGCCTGCAATTTAATATTGGGGAACAAAGATGGCTGAAGTTATAAATCTTACAGAAATGACTGTGGCAGCCTGGGACACAAGACTCCCCACATGAGAAGACTCTATCACCAGAATAGGGCGAAGGCGGTCAGCACCTAGCCTGCATCATGTCTGTGGGTCTGTCCTGCTAGGTTCTGCCCACATCAGCCACCTTACAGAGGACAAATGTCACAGAGTGGGGAGGAAGACAGCATCATACAGGTGCATTTTATTAATGTATTGATGGCATGGGGTTCTGTAGTTCACGGGCTAGGGCTGACGGACCAGCTGCTGAGCTGTATATGATAGAGAGGTAGATAAGGAAGAACAGAAAATTCACGTGTGAATGTTTGAGAAAGGCTTCTGTATCTTCCAACTCCTGTTCTAGCACAAAATGACCAGCATTGCCACAAAGGTCAGACAGCAAACCAAAGGTCTAGTTTGAAAAGTCCATTGAATCGTGAACTCTCTTCCTGCCCACTCTCTTCATTTTTTCCTGTGATCCTCCCCAGGCAGTCAAAGCCCATTCCAAACTCTTCCTTGTTTGATTCGTGAAGGCCCAGAGCTGAAGTTCAGCTATCGCTTCCTGCTGAGCACTTTCACACAGTATTTCCTGGCAACCCTGAGACATAAGCTATCATTACTATTCCCATTTTAGACCTGAAGAAACAGAAACTCTGAGAAGCTCAATGATTTACTCAAGGTCACAGGCTAAACACCATCATTTTCAGGAAAAATCCAATCATTTAACTCCATGTATTTGTTTTTTCTTGTGTGTGTGACAAATATTCACTTTTAGAGTGACTTCCCAAGCAAACCCATATCGTACTCCTCTGCAAAACTGGCTGTGCCCTGCTTCTATCAGAGAGGATTAGCTGTGCCTTCAAACTTCAACAAATTTCACGTTTAATTTTGTATGTGAGACCTTTAGATTCATAAATTGCAGTTAATTTCTCCTCAAAAACCACACTTTCCTTAGGGTGATTATAAAATTTATTGTCCAAATTATGATACATTTGAGATTAAAATCAGCAATGAAAATAATAAAAATATAATTTAAAAGTATTTATTAATTGATAATTAGATTAAACAATTCTATTGTTCACTGTCACCACACATGTTAACTAGACTTATTGAAATGAATACTTTGCAATATATACAAATATCAAATCATTATGTTGTATACCTGAAACTAATATAATGTTATATGTTAATTACAACTCAAAAAAGAAAGCAATAAAATAGAGGAAAAAGAATTACCAAACACAAAATTTCTCCTAAAAATAAAAACACGTATCACTTAATCTGTACCAAAAACTGCCCTGGCCTGTGTTGCTCAGGGATTGACTGCCAGCCTGTGATCTAAAGGGTTGCCAGTTCAATTCCCAGTCCGGGCACATGGCTGGGTGTGAGCCGGGTCCCCAGTAGGGGGTACTTGAGAGGCAATGACACATTGATGTTTCCCTTTCTTTCTCCCTCACTTCCCCTCTCTAAAAATAAATAAATATAAAATCTAAAAGTACCCAAAACATTAAAAAAATGTGTATTGCTTGTAGAAATACTAAAAATAACATGCAAAATAATTATTTTTGTTATTTATTGACCTGCTTTAATTAGTTTATTAGCCAAATATGTTTCTAATATTACCTCACTGATATTTTTCCTGAAGAATTTTTTTCAGTTTCACTATATTATTTTTAAATAGTTTGACCTCTTCTTCAAGGTAGTATTTTATAATTAGTAGCATTAAAATTTTTGATACTTCCATTGACTCCATTTTATAGACCATAATATTATTAACAAAAAAATAAAGTTCTTTACATGGAAGCTCAGAACAAATCTTGCTAAGTAAAAACATTTCCAGTTGTAATTTTTTGTAGTGAATGCATAAATTTTTCACAGGTACTATTTTATTACCTTCATTCTGTATACCTTTCTTTTAAAAAATTTATTTATTTAATTTTTTTTACACTGGGCCTCCGCATGAACATATTGAGCATGATTTTTAAGTCATCCTCTCCTTCAGGTTAAAAAATATTTTTATTTAAAATATGATCAACTAAATTGTTCAGATTTATGATTGTTTTAATTATTTTTCCAAAAGTAAATATTGCAAATGTAGGCCTTCTCTTTTTTATTCCATTCTGACATAGACTATAAAGTTATGCAACTAAAAGAGGAACTCCATCAAACATTTGCCAGTCAAGGTATTCAAAAAATAATTTTAAAGTTTCAAAATTAAATCTTATACGCCATTAGAATTTTCATTGTTTTATTTGTTTAGCTTTTCCATGGATTACATGTATTTCCTCCTGATCTTAAGAGACTTAAATATTATAAACTAGTGAACTCACAAGAGCATGTGAATTTAAATGCCATCCATACATTTTCATGATAATAGTACTCTGGCCTTCACTGTGTGATTTTTTACCCAAAGTAAATTCCAACATGTGCAAACACTTGAAATGGCATAGAGATATTTTACCCCTCTATTCATAGATCACTGCAGAGCTCTTCTCCTTAGTGAATGGGTGTGTGCTTGGGCATGTTTGGGGTGTATGTCGTGTATGCTTTGTGTGTATGAGTTTTCAGATGCAGATTGAGACTTGTGCCCTGGAGCCAGGTTGGCTGACTATGGAGCAGCAGTACGCTGGTTTGCGGGACCAGCAGCAGCAGAATAACCAGACCCATTTGCACATTCTAAAATTTCATGGGTTCGTGGATTTATATTCTCAACACCAATTTTGGTAATTATTTTCTATAGGCTGGAACACAGATTTGGTGTTTGTCTGTTTGTTCTTTTGTCTGGAATATTAACCAGGGAAAATCAGCCTTAGGGGGAATTTGTTGATGTAGGAAGAGATGCTGGAAGTGAGAAGGTGTGCAAAAATGTCATCAGATGACAGATTTCTACAAAGGACACAAAAGAATGAATCAATCGCCCTGGCTGGTGTAGCTCAGTGGATTGAGCGCGGGCTGCAAACCAAGCATTGCAGGTTCGATTCCCAGTCAGGGCACATGCCTAGGTTGCAGGCCATGTCCCCCAGCAACCACACATTGATGTTTCTCTCTCTTTCTCCCTCCCTTCCCTCTCTAAAAAATATAAATAAATAAAATCTTTAAAAAAGAAAAAGAAAAAGATAAGCATCCTTTAAAAAAAAAAGAATGAATCAGAAGTAACTCAGACTTCAAAGGCATTAATCAAGGGCATTGACCAGGCTTATGTAAATGACTGGCTCTTGGGAGCATCACAGGATATTGCATGGTAAAATGATTCACATTAATACAGGAGACAATTAGATATTTAAAATCTGAACAGTTAAAAATTATATTCAGGTGCCCCTCTTTTAAAAATAGAGGCATTAAGAGGAGTGATAAATTTACTAGTGTGGAAAGCAAGTCTGCAACATATGAAGTGGGAAATCCCTGCTTAGATTTGGAAACTTTAGAGAAAAGGTAAGTGGTTATGAAGACGGTTCTATTAGTGACTGCCTTTCCTGGGAGACAAAGGGGCTCTGGACTGGGAAGGTAGCAGGAGTGATTTTCAGGGATGTCTGCAGTGTTCTATTTATTGACCCAGTGGTGGGTACATCAATACTTGCTTTATAGCAATCCATCAATGTATATATTAATGTGTGTGCTTTCCTGATTGTGTTATCTTTCCGAAAAAGTATTTACTTTAAAATAATTCCTATAAAAACCAACTAAATTTTGAAGTTTTCACACCAACAGCCTAATGTTTTGATTGTCTGGAAAATTTATTTAGGATGAATGTCCTCATCAAGCTTCTTATCAATTCCCAAAATAGAAATTTTAAAACAGTTACATTTGTTCATGATTCATAGGATTTTATTTGATTTTAAACCCTTACCATTATGAATCTCTTGAAAATAATTTGCTGGTTTAATAAAACAAACTACTCTGTGGAACTGAATCACAATTCCTTGGCTTAAACCCAGTCCTTGGGGTATCAGTCTCTCTATTTTGTTTTTCACTAAAACTTATTTTTCCCACTATATTATTTTATGTTACTTTTTAATTCTAGAAGCTGATGCTTTATATAGGTCCCCAGCACTGTGTGGTTTATAAGCTGCTTTGTCTATACTGTTTATTTGATTTGGTTTTTAGAGTATTTCTCAAAGGCAGTGGAGAGATAAACCACTAATCTCTTTAGACCCAACCTCTTCATCTGCGAAGTGAGTAGAATTAACTTAGTTATTATCATATAGCTAGTGCTGGGTGGAACTGTCAATCAAACCCTGATCTTGTGAATGCAAGTGCAGTGTTCCATCCATTATTTAGATGTTTCTTTTTTAAAAAATAATGAAGACACATGTCCTCCCATTAATTTGCTCTCTAGTTATATGGCTTATGATTCCATATTTTGGATTAGTAGCCCTTGGTAGAATGAAGATTTTCCCAACTCTAGCCTATAGGACCCAATTGTTATCATTTACTTTGTAGAAAAATGAATTGCTTAAACAAAAACAAATTTAAATTTTCTATTCAGTTATAATATACATACACATAAGAGGACATTGGTAGATCAATTGATTTCTACAAGGTGTCTATAACCTTGCAACTAGTACTCAGATCAAGAAATATAGTGTTGAGACTTGTGGCCAAGATGGAGGTGTAGATAAACACACCATGTCTCCTTGTACAACCAAAATAAGAACAACAGCAATTTAGAAATAAAATAACCAGAACTGACAGAAAATTGAACTGTATGAAAGTCTGACAATCAAGGAGTTAAAATAGACACATTCATCCAGACTGGTAGGAGGGGCAGAGTTGGGCAGCTGGGCAGAGAGGTGTGGCGGCAAAAAAAAGGAGTGGCACCAGGCACGCAAGGCAGCAGCTGACAAACTCCAGGCACGCAAGATGGCAGTGGGCAGACCCTGGGTGCACAGCAGGTGGATGGCAGACCCCGGGGTGCGGGGTGGCAATGGGCAGACTCAGTGAGGCGGAGATTGTGAAGTGAGGCATGGAGTGCAAGGAGGCTGGCTAACCTGGCAGTCCCACATTCATGTGTAGATAAACCAGGTGAAACTGGGAAGCAAGACAGGCCTCGCAACCCAGGGTCCCAGCACCAGGAGATAAAGCCTCAAAACACCAATTGAAAACATCTCTGGGGGTTGAGGCACAGGGAAAGACTCCTAGCCTCACAGGAGAATGTGTTGGAGAGACCCACAGGGCCCTAGAACGTACACAAGCCCACCCACATGGGAATCAGCACCAGAAAGGCCCAGTTTCCTTGAGGGAAGCAGCAGAAGGGACTGAAATCTGACAGACAGCAGAGCAAGTGCCATTGTTCCCCCTCAGACGCCCCCCCACACACACATACAGGGTAACAACTCAGCGACTGGGTTGCCCTGCCCTGGTGAACACCTATGGCTCCACCCCTTATACATAACAGGCGCAACAAGACAAAAAAAATGGCCCAAAGGAAAGAACAGATCAAAGCTCCACAGCAAATACAACTAAGCAATGAAGACATAGCCGACCTATCAGATGCACAGTTCAAAGCACTGGTGATCAGGATGCTCACAGAATTGGTGGAATTTGGTCACAAATTAGATGAAAAAATGAAGGCTACACTAGGTGAAATGAAGGAAAATGCACAGAGAACCAATAGTGAAAGGAAGAAAACTGGGACTCAAATCAATGGAGTGGACCAGAAGGAGGAAAGAAACAATCAAACAGAAAAGAATGAAGAAATAAGAATTCAAAAAAATGAGGAGTGGCTTAGAAACCTCCAGGACATCTTTAAACATTCCAACATCTGAATTATAGGGGTACCAGTAGGGAAAGAGGAAGAGCAACAAAGTTAGTTGAACAAGAGTGGAAAAGTTATTTGAACAAATAATGAAGCAGAACTTCCCCAACATGGCAAAGGAAATAAACTTCCAGGAAGTCCAGGAAGCTCAGAGAGTCCCAAGGAAGTTTGACCCAAGGAGGAACACACCAAGGTACATCATAATTACATTAGCCAAGATTAAAATGTAGGAGAGAATCCTAGAAGCAGCAAGAGACAAGGAGACAGTTACCTACAGAGGAGTTCCCATAAGAGTGTCCTCTGATTTTTCAAAAGAGACCTTATAGGCAAGAATGGGCTGAAGAGAAGTATTCCAAATCATGAAAGGCAAGGACCTACATCCAAGATTGCTCCATCCAACAGAGCTTTCATTTAGAATGGAAGGGCAGATAAAGTGCTTCTCAGATAAGGTCAAGTTAAAGGAGTTCATCATCACCAAGCCCTTATTATCTGAAATGTTAAAGGGACTTATTCATGAAAAAGACATAAAAAACATGTATAGTAAAATGACAGCAAACTCACAGTTATTAACAACCACATCTAAAACAAAAACACAAAGAAAGTAACTAGAACAGGAGCAGAACCACAGAAATGGAGATCACATGGAAGGTTAGCAGCAGGGGAGTGGGAGGATGAGGGAGGAGGAAAAGGTACAGAGAATAAGTAGCATAGATGGTAGGTAGAAAACAGACAGGGGGAGGGCAAGAATAGTATGGGAAATGTAGAAGCTAAAGAACTTATGACATATAGACATGAACTGAAGCAGGGGGATGTGGGTGGGAGAGGGTATGCAGGGTGGAGGGGAATGAAGGGGGGAAATGGGACAACTGGAATAGCATAATCAATAAAATATATTTAAAAAAAGAAATATAGTGTTTACCTGTCCCAGAAATTTACTTATATTTATTTCCATACCCCATAGCTAACCACTGTCATGACTTACAGCACCATAGATCAGTTTTGCTTGTTTTTGTGTTTTATATAAATGGAATCATACAGTCTACATTCTTTTGTGTTTGGCTTCCTTAGCTCAGTGTTAAATATATGTGAGATCCATCCATATTGCTATTCACACTTGTAGAATACTCATTCTCTTTGCTGTCTAGTATTTCATTGTATGACTATATCACAATTTGTCTATCAACAGTTGGTGGGTATTTGGCTAGTTTTTCATTTTGGGGCTAGTACCACTAGAATACTGTGATTACTTAGTCCAGGTCTTCCAGTGAGCAAGGGTACACATTCCTGTTAGGTGTATAGCTGCAGGTGGAATAGCTGGGTCTTAGCTTTAAGTATGCTCAGATTTAACAGATATTGGTGAAAACTTTCCCCAAGTGGTTGATACTCCCACGTACCCCATCAGAGCCAGGTAGGGAGAGGAGGGAAGGGTGACAATTGTCTGGGTTGAGACAATTAAATTCTCTTATAAGGGATTTGAACTTAGATACTATGAAAAGTCAGTGGTGGGTTTCAGGGATTCTAGAAGTAGACACAGAGAGACAATAGGCCAGGTGATAATGGCAGAACATCAACTTCTAAAGTCAGGGTGCCAGGGCTGCTCAGACTTCAGAGTTTTTCTTGAAGACCTTCTCCCAACAACTACAGAGATACTCGTTTTCCATCCTTGCAACCAGGAGGTCTGTACCTCTACAACAAACCCCAGCAGTTTAATTTATCTGGATTGACTGCATTTTTGTGCTTTTAACTAATGTATCTGTGTTGTTAAAACAGTTAAAAACCACTTGTTGGGTACTGATTTCTAGAAACTAACAATTTATGGTCCCTGTGAATATTTTTATACTGGAAAAATTAAAAAGTAATTACTTAATGCTACTTACATTGCTAAATGCTGTAACTTAAATAAATACAAAGAACACTACAAACAAAATAAGCAAGTGACTGAGTGTATGGGGGGTGTTCAGTGTGAAGTTAATGATGCTTAAGAGTCAGGGTCTTTCATTGGCACAGAACCCTTCCTAAGCTCTGGAGGGACCCCACTCATCATGTTTCTGTAAATGTTGCAAAAGCAAGGTATTTAAACTGCAATTAATAGATCCCTATTTTGTATTATTTTATTTTTAAAGAGTCTCCCAACTGAATTTATTTATCCGTTGGGTTCTGCAATATGTGGATCTGCCCCATTCGAGGGAGTTTTGTAAGTACTTCAGAGAGGCAGTGCCTTGAGTTGGATCTTGAATCATGAAGAGTATTTTCGCAGGTGGACAAGGGCAGATGGGCCAGGCCAGGCCACCAGAACAGTGTTTGTTAAGGCACACTATGTGAAACAAATGTGGTTGAAGACAGACAATTTGATACTAGAGCTGAGTGGGCAGTTCCAGGATTTAGGTAGAACTATTAATGAATAAGGAACCTGAGAAGGTGGGTTCATAGAGACTGATTTCTGCCATGATTGAGATCTTGTATTTATCATGTGGGTAATGGGAGCTGAGGGAGAGAGATGGCATAGATGGAACCTTCCCCAAAAGAAAAATGATCCCAGTTCCAAAAATTCTCAACAAGATCAGGTTTTTGCAAGTGCTCTATCTGTAACTTTGAGGAAGAGAGGACATGACAAAGGAGAGAGAAGGAAGTAACAGTCTGTATATTTGGAAAGATAACACATTGGATGAGAATAAAACACAACTTGAAATATTGTACAAATATGCAGTTGAAATAATTGTAAGCAGTTTTTAAGATGTCAAGAAGAAAGACTAGAAGGGAAGTGGAGAATGAAAAGGCAAATATTTACACTCACTACTACTTTAAGAGTTTTTTTCCATAGTGTGTCTCTACTGATGAAAATTGGACACAGTCAGCAGAAATAGTCAGTGGTTAGAATTTCTGCTGCGCTCTCCAGACGTGCTTCTATAAATGTATGCACATTAAATGCTGCTCAGTGTAGTCAAGGACATGAGACAGCCTAATGTGGCAGGAAGGGACCCTTCCAAATGCCCACATGCTAATGAGCTATGACTCCCCAGCCACTAGTATCACACTCTTTCATGAAGTGCAACATAACCCATAGCCAGTCAGCTCTGGGATTTCAGCCTTGGCTGTGCATGCCCATAACCCAAGTGTCTTGGCAGAAGTTGCCCTATCACCTCTGCTCCATAATTCTTATCTGGGCATGAGAAAATTTTAAATTGCATTTGGGGCTAAGACCTCAGCAGCAGTAAGTTAAATCCTAGAAATATGCATGGGATGTTGTATGTGTATTTCCATAAAGCTGTTGTGTCAGACAGACATCAGATAGACAGTTGCTCCAAATGTGGCCACCTGTACATTTCACATGTGAAGGATGGGCTTGTTCTTCCTACATTTGCTAAAGCTGTGGGCCAGTTGGGTGAACAGACATGGAGCTATAATACAGGCTCATGACTTAAATCCTCCATGTCAAGATTTCTCACTATGGGTTCTCTGTGACAGCACATGGATACAGTCATTCAACTTCAGTGCTAGTGAAGCTCCTCCCAAATGAGCAAAAGCCACTCTGCTTCCTGAATCTGGTATCATCTGTCATTAGCAAGTCTGGGCAAAGGGAACCCAACAAATAGGTAGGAATTAGGTCATTATTGTCTTTGCCTCCACACCCACTTCCACAGTCTTACAGCATCAACCTTCTGTATTTATTCCATGTATTTTAATAACAATAAAAGAGATTGAATCAGAAATAAGGTGTGATTCAGCAGAAGTTTGCATTGGCTCAATGAATAAAATTTTTGTCTTTGGCTTCTTGGAAGGCCATTATAAAGCCACTAATTATATCCCAGATTTCCCATTTCACTTTTCAGGGCAGAGAGGGCCAACTTACTGAATTGTGAGCTAAAGGATATTGCCTAGCTTTTTCTCTCCTGTGTCTTTCTTGGATCCTTCAATTCAATGCCAGCAATGACTAGCCTAGCCCAAGTTCTGACATGCTTCCAACAGGACAAAAAAAACAAGAGATGAAGCTAAGACATTAAATATGATTAAGATTTTCATTCATGGGCTGACCAAGGCAAAGTTGTGAGGTCAGATTAGAGGAGGATATAGTGAAAGTTACCACATTATCAGCCCAGTTATTTAATAGATGAAGAAACTGAGGCACAGAGAGATCAGGCAATATGCCCAGAGTCACAAAATTAATGAGAGATGCAGGGCATGTACCTAATACATCCCATTCCTTATTCCATTATCCATTATTCCACTTCACTGCTGAACTTTATCCTTGAAAAGCATTGTTTTCAGTTTCAGCAAAGCCTGCCATCCTTCTCATCATATGTCTCTTTCGTTTAGGTGCTAAACGCTCCTATCTATTATCTTCTGTTAACACCTGCCTCTCAAGAAACATGGATTGTTTTAGGAGTAACTGAAGCCTTACCTTTCCCAAGTGTATCTACACAGAAAGTCTCTGTCTGATGCAAGGTTTTGAAAAGGGCACTCGTTGCAGGACTTTGACATATATATTAGATGGTCGCCTCCTTGGCCTACATGTAAAACTAAGCTAATTATGGCAGCATTTGAAACTTCAGATCCATGTAGACAGTGAATATTTGTGCAGGTAGATGTTCTTAAGAGGTAGACAATGTAAACAAAACAAAGGTATTTCTGGGCAGCACTGCGTGTAGAACTCCCCAGCAAGAAAGATGCTCTGCCTGTTCCAAAACATTGCTGAATTACTTGCCTACTGAGTTCTGAGATCATCAAATTCTGAAAATGTGTACTTTACAGTCTTTCTTGGGATGCCCTGTGTCACAGACACTGCCTCACTATTCATAGTAAAGATATTCCCTGGTAACTAGCAGCCACTCACACTCTTTATGGAGCATATTGGAGACAGACAAACCTTCATTCACTTGATTTCTCCTACTAGGTAAGCATTGGCTCTGTATCAGGGTTCAGTACTGAATGGAGGATTTCAAGCCCCAACTTGAATTAGTTATGAATTGGATCCCTACTCAGAAAAATGAAGCCACAGACCCTGGGTACTTGAAGAGGTAATGTGTACAAATTATTTAATTATTGGGGACTGTGTTTTCAGGGTGTCTAAAACACACTGTCTAGGGATAAGCAAGATGAAAACAGAAGAAAAACCATAGGCCTGTCTAAGATTGCTTAGTAAAAACATGTAGATTATGGATTGAACTAAATGTGAAGACTAAGGCTCATCAAAGATGTCTTTTTTGAAACTGTTTTTAGGCATGATTTGCATAGGTATATTTAAGGATGTGTGGCTTATAATCGATCTATTGTATTCCAATAATAAAGGCTGAGAAGGCTCATAGAATGTTTTATGTCAAAACAAGAATAAGTTTAACATTGAAAGTAATTAAAATAATGATTAAGGTAGTTTTTATATTTTTCTGGAGTTGTGTCATACTGCCTTGAGTATATTTTCTGGTTTCCTTAAGTATAGTCAGAATCAGATGGGAGGCAGCAGAAAGACAACTTAAGGTTCAAAGTGGTACAGGAGTAATAGTAGAATTGGTGTCTAGTATTTTCTAAAAAGGAGTCCTTGTGGATCAGAATGAAAATTCAAAGGCTACTCCAAATTCAGTGATCCTTTCCATGGGTTGCCTTGCAACGACAGGGCATAGCCTTTCAGTCAAACTGTATGGTACTGTTTATGCTGGAGTTACTTGCACAGCAGGTACCCATGTGGAAGGGCAGCTGGAGCAGTCTACAGAGCTGAAAGTATTGGAGTCAAATTATGCTTCTGCTCACATACCAGTGAGTAAATAATTTTCCTACAGAAAGTAGAATCTGTATCATGGGGTAACTCCTCATCCCCAGCTACTAACATGATAGAATTCTAATGTATCACTACTACATACAGAGCCAACACTAATTACTAATGAATTTTAAATGCAACAAGGTAAAATTCATTGTATATGCCCCTTATAAGGTGCTCAGAACATTCATTATTATTCACCACTTCCCCTCTTTCCCTGAATGTTAAGTAGAGCATAGTGTTGCACACATGAGTCCTGGAACCACACTAGTGACATTGCAATAGTGACTCTTCCACTTATTAGCTATGGAATCCTAGGCAGGTGAGTTATCCTACCTCTCTGTGAAAGTGGTATGAGGAGCGGTATAGTATAGCACAGCCTAGTATTTTCCTCGTTCTATCTTAGAGATGAAGAAACAGCTTAGGGAGGAGGGTTATTATTAGAGTTGAGTTAATTATATAAAGAAATAAGACAATACTGGGCACATAATAAGTGCTTAAAATGGTATTTATTTCTACAACCATTGTCTTTTTCAAAATCTGAATTTCCCTTCTCGCTTCTTTTGAGGCAGCAGTAGAAAAAGCAGGGCAATGGCATCAGAGATTTGGTTTGCCACTTACTGGATCACAGCTTTGGTTAAGTTATTCTCACCAACTGATTCAGCTTCTTTTCTCATAAGATGCTCACATCAACAACATTATCTACCACACAGTAATGTTCAATAGATGTTAGTTTTCTTCACGCCCCTTGTTTGATTCACAGATGTCTTAGGACAAAGAGACAATTCCATGGTCTTGTTATCGGGGAGGGAGTGTGTTTTCCATGTTCTCTAAAATGAACAGGTGAGAGTACAGGCTTCTAGCTAAGAAAAAACATTTGAAGATGAAGGCTCCAAATCTCTGCTTTGCTTCTGATAGCGAGAGAGGTAGGGAGAGTCGCTGATGAGCAGTTAACTAAATGTAACATAGCCAACCCTGGAATTTTTATTTTGGGGTCCAGAATTTAAAAATATGACACTGCTTGGCTGACTGCTCGACACTAAGATATCAGGAGGAAGTGGGGATATACAAGAGATCAGAGACACAGTCTCTTTTATTTATTTATTTTAGGCAATCAATGATTGCTTTTAGTAATCTCCATAGTTTTGCCTTTTTCAGAATGTCATATAGTTGGAATTATGTAGTTTGTAACCCTTTCAGATTTTCTTTTTAAAAAATTTTTTTATTGTATTATGTCCATTACCATTTAGTCCCCTCATACACCAGCCCCACTCACCACACTGTTGTCCATGTCCATGAGTCCTTTTTCCTTTTTGTGCACTGTTTCCACCCCCTAACTCCACCCCCAACCCATTAGCTGTCATTCTGCTCTCTATCTATGAATCTGTCTGTCTTTTGCTTGTTTCTTCTAAAAAAGAATTCATAGCCCATTTGAAGTAATCTAGGGCCATGCAAATTCCAACCAGATGAAGATACCCTATGGTGTCCAAGAGGTGAGAAGAGAAATAGAAGGAAGGTGTGACCTTATAGAGAGGATCTATGATGTATAATCAGAGACCAAATAAGCCTCTGCATTTGATGATAGTATACAAGAACAAAAGTACTATGGCTTTTGAATTCCAAGAAAGGAATAGCAAACACTTAATTATTGGGGTGACCAAAAAGTCTTTTTAGTTTTTTCTGTAAAATTAAAGACACATTTTTCATTTTTACCAATAACTTTATTGATTTGGGTATTTTCAGTATGTTGGCTATCTTCTACTATTGGCTTCTAGTGGGTAGAGGCCAGGGGTGCTGCTAAACATCTTCCAGTGCATAAGACAGCCCCACAGCAAAGAATTATTTGGCCAAAATGTCAGTAGTACCAAGAAACTTCACAAACCATTTTTGACATGTTTGATCAGTCACAGCACCTTCTCCATACACTGAACAAATCTTTTTTGTGTGTGTTTCAGTTGCATTTTTACCTTGTTTGAAATAATAAAGCATAAAATGCCGAAAATGTTGTGTATTTTCTTCCAACTTCAGTATTAAAATGGCTGCACAAAAACTTACTAATTTTGATAAATTTTTTTAAATGAATGTGATTGGACAGCTATAACAATATAATCTAACACAACTGTTTCAAATGAAGTTAAAGACAACTAAGTACTACCACAGCCATCATTTGGAAAAAATTAAATGAATTTTTTTGCCAACTCAATAGAAGACATATTATTCCCCAAAACAAAGGATGGTTAGACAATTATATTTGTTCACTGATATGCTGATATAAATTGTGCTTGAAACCAAGTATCATAACATTTCATAAAATTCAAAAATTTTTTAAAACTTTTATTTTTATATAAAATTCAAATTGTATTGCAAATAAAGAAGATAAGTGGCCTTAAACATAAATAATCAATGAATTTAGATGATTGTGGGAGGTGAGAAATGACTTAAAATCTAGGGACCTAATTCTTGTAAAAAATGTTGCAACAGAGATATGGGCAAGCTTCTGAAACATTGATAAAGGATCTTGAGGGTGAAACTAGAGGCTAAAGCTACCTTCTTCTACTTGCTGAATGTCATTTTGAAGGGTCAGCACTGGAGGGTATATCTAGAAAGAAAAAAAATAATTAGCAAATCTCAGAAGGAGAGGAAGACATTTATTTTGCTTCTAATGACGTAAGACCTCTCTGGGCAAACAATTATTTTTCTTTGTATCATTTGGTTTGGCCTTACTAAGCTGCATACCAAAAGTCCAGAAACCAAATCTTTCCTATATTCTGTTCCCTTATTATAAAATGCCTAGAACTGTACAGCATCCTCTGAGCACTTTATAAATGTTTATTGGAAGCTGAGAGATTGAATTACACATAAAGCATTCTGCTTATCTTGTAAGAAATTATTCTGATCTGGTAACAGCCCTTAGCTCAAGGTGTAACTTAGTTTCCCTCGCATGGTGTGGACTCCAGAAACTGGCAGCTCAGAGTATTAGGTATAATGAGACTAAGGTGACATCTGGGAATGGTGGCCATCTGGTTCAAAGAAAGTGAGACCTGTTATTGGGCCATGGAAAGTTGATTGGTTCCAGGCCTTCTGTTCTTACTGTGCATCTCCAGGCTATTGGAATCCTACTGCAGCTTCCACAAAGCAAGCAGACATGCAGCTGCATGGAGTCCTGGATAAGCTCAATAGCTCTGGGCCATTTAGCCAAAAGAGCAGTGTGCTTAACTCAGTGTCCCAGGTGTCCCACGGTCCATTTGCTATTGGTTTCCGAATTCTGTAATGGAGTAATCATCAGAGAAGTGCACCAGGGATCCTGCAGGAAAGTATACTTCCATCAAGGCAAGGCCGTGAGAAGGGGACAGTTGGAGACTTTTAGAACTGTGGACTTGGAAAAAAGTATTTATCCATGCCAGATATCTTAATGAATCTTCTTAATCACCTTAAACAACAATAAAAATAAATAAATTTTAAAAATCACCTTGTTCTTCACTTAATCTTGAATCAGAGGTTCTAAACTCTATCAGATTAAACATCCATTCTCTCTCTCTCTTTTCATAATAGATATTTATAATACCCCCTGCGGTATCCTGAAATGAAAGTGTGTTAAATAACATATCCACACTTGCAGTGATATAAGATAATATAAGCCCTAAAACTAAATGTAAAATAAAAGAAAAATATGAAAGTAATTAATAATAAAACATGTCTGAACATATGTACATTTGTGTGCAAGTGAGATACAATTACAAGTAGGAGATAATTTTTCCTTTATAAATAGTTAATACTAAGAACAAATGCAAATTGATCCAGGTATTCATTCTGGCTAATAAATGAGCATAAGTGATATTGTTACTAGTAATGTCATTTTTCTGAAAATGTGAACACATTAATGATAATCTTCCCTTGATTTTCAAAGTAGTTATGCTCCTAGAAACTTCAGCATAGATTAAGACCAAGCAAAATATACATTTTGTCTATATTTAAAGTGGAGTTAGGATCTAGCCTTGGCTAATTCTTAACAGATGGATATCTGGCAAGACATTTAGGAACTGTGAGAGATATAACAGATTCTTTATTGGGAGGGACTGTTCCATACACTGTGTGGGGATTTGCATCTTTGACCACATCCTCTAGTGCCTGTGGTGGTCTGTACTCTGCAACCCCACAATCGTGGTGACAACCAAACACCCTCTCCCAAATTTTCATAACAGTCTAGAGTATAGGTGTGTTAGGCCAAGTGCTCATAAACCATAATGCTGTGATGGGATTAGACATGTAAGAGACTTTTTGTGAGGGAAAACTGGGAGGAAGCAGGAAGAACTGGGAATGCCATCAGACCTTAATTATAGGTCTGACCCTAGAGAGGAGAAACAAAGGGAAAGAAAGAATGAAACTCTTAGATTGTAGTATGCTTTTATAAAAATTTTGGTAGGGTCAACGAGGAGCCAAAGTCACCCATCAGAAGAGTCCCCTACCTTCCAGGACTGGGTCTACCTTAGTTTCCCTGCTGAACTTTGTCTTTAGCTGGGAACTGCCTAATGGAAGCATGTCGTTGATACACGTAATGATGGATTTTATAACACAGACACTACCCACCACAAGCAGAGATCCTGAGAGACACATTTTCATGCTACCACATTGTGTTCCTCTTCTACACTTATTTATCTTTTTCTGTAATTTAGCTCAAATTCCATCTCTCATCTAAAAATTTCCCCAAATACTTCTTCCAGACTCTTAGGGTAAGTACTTTTGACCTGTTCTACAATAACAAGGAGTGTAGATGGCTGACCATTGATATTCATAGATTTGACACATGGTTTCTATGGAGGTTTATCATGGGTAATAATTTGACTTTGACTGAGATTTTGTCTTAAACTCTAGTAACTGTGAGACTGGCCTTCATAGTGAGGCTTGTGGCCAGTGATCAAATCTAGTTAATCACTTATTGATACCTTGATCTTTGCAAACACAGTAACGGTAGTATAGTTGTTAAAAGTTTCTTTTGATGGTAATTTTTTCCATAAAGAAACACGTTGCTGGTGCTGTTAATGAACGTGGGAAGCAACTGAAGAGTTACTACAAAGTTATTGTTCCTAGCTAGTAATAGGCTATATTATACATGATTTTAGTACATAAGGAAAATTATTTATGTCTGAAAGTACCATTTAAATATATTTTGACTATGTTTTATGAAGGAAATTGTGTGATATATGAATTTGGGAGTTCAAGAAAGTCTTAGAACATAGTTTTTAGGAACATCAAGTCTTTTGCACTGGCCAAGAGATATTTCATGCATCTTGTCTAGGATCCCCAGAAAGACATGACTTCCTGAGTACAGGGACTGTCTTATTTCTCCATAGGTCCTGGTATGGACCTATACAATGAGTATATTTTAAAACATACCCAATATATTGCTCAATAATATCCAAAATTTTAAGTACAAATACAGCCTATGCAATTAATGAGAAAAAAATCAGTAAACCACAAAATGAACTGCAGCAGTGGGGTGGATATTGGTCTCCACTCCAGGTTCAGTCTCAATGCAATATGGAAGTCACTAGTTCCACCAAAGGTTAAGCTAGTTGCAACCCCATCCTCATCACCACAGTATGAGCCACACTTAGAGGCAGCTGGTAAGAAAGCGCTCAAAGAAAATTTTAGGCCATGTAATTGGAATGAGAAGCCAATTCCCAGATAAAAGTTAGCTGTCATAAGGCATTTAGTAGATAGTGTTGTAAGAAAGTGACTACCTTTAAATGCAATAGATAGCGATTCCTGTTTAAAAAGAACTTGGAGTCTTTGAAAGAGCAGATGAGGAAATTGTGGCCTTGATGTGGGTAAGTGACCATCATTACACAGACTAGCATGAGGCAGGGCTGCATGAGGATGACACAAAAGAGGAGAAACAGAACTAGGGTGCAGGAGAAGTTCAGCAGGGCCATTATCCCAGCTGCACCTCTCTGTGAGTTCGGCTAGAGTTACAAGGCTGAGGGACTGGAAATGAGCAATCAGGGTTGCATGATACAGTGTTGGTAGTGGGTCACACTGAGGTCAGTGAGCATTCTCATTCCCACTCTCCTTTTGTATGGAAGGGTGAATAATTCCTCAGTGAAAGCATCCCTCCAGGTATCACTATAGGAAAGGAACAAACCTAGAACACCTGGTCTGACTGTTGTAGACAGAAGCTGCTGCTCAGATTGGGCTAAGCCATGGAAGGTACATCCTTATTGTGAATGCTGTTTTAATAAAGTTCATTTCTGCTTTGGTGGACTATTTGTTACAGTGCTTTTAAAGGGACCAGAGGAATATTTTTTCCAAAATGATTCAGTAGGTCAGTCAGTACTAAGTGGTAAAGATTTCTCTGAACTCTAAGCCCTACAATAGAAGAGGCATTCGAAGTAAATTTTACAGTTCTTAGAGCACTTACTAATCACTACAGGAGACTACTCAATTAAATATTTGATGATATAATAAAAAATGAGGGAAAGAAATAATTAAATTATGCTTTTGGATGTCACCATTCTGAAGTTTTCAGAAACTCTAGACTCCAAATAGCGTATCTCCAGAGTCCTTAAATACTTTTTCTTTTTTGGCTATGAGTCCTCAGTTTTTATTTAATATAATAAGGACATCGTTTCAAAACTCAAAGTGGGAAAGCCAAACAATATTTTAAATTCATGAACCACATATTTCAAATGAACTTAAGGAGGAAGACATGTTATTATTGAGGAAATTATTGTCCAAAAAAAAATCTCTTTA
This sequence comes from Tonatia bakeri, assembly GCA_004024845.1. NCBI lineage: Eukaryota > Metazoa > Chordata > Mammalia > Chiroptera > Phyllostomidae > Tonatia > Tonatia bakeri. Next base: position 53,000 of record PVIA01004122.1, read on the forward strand.
GATGCTCTTGGTTTCATGATTTTCTGTATTGTTTCCATTGTATTGTGTAGTTAGTATGGTTACAGCTTGTCTCTTTTCTGAAGGGGATAGAGTATGATGAGGTGTTGGATTCCCACGCAGTTCTGTGCTTTTTCTATAGCTTTTCCATTGTAAATTGTAGCAAAAGCATTTTAAAGTCAGTGGTGGGCCAATGAAAAATACTGTGTACTTTTAAGATTTCAGCACTCAAGTCATACTATTTAATGATCTAGCCTCCCTACCAAAGATGCTAGCAATCACACATGTGAGGCGATATGTTCTTTTTAGCTTCTCTGAGCAGAAATATTTATTTAAAGACAGTGGAAGATTCTGTTTCTGGTTATTTGTTTGTATTTTGTCAGCCATTTGCACATTCCCCTTGCTGCGACAAATGCGAATGTCCCCAGGACAGGAGCTGCGGCATATCCTTCCCCAGACCTCCCTACAACACACGGCAGGATGCCCGGCACAGTGAACCTGTGTTGAATTGAACTGCGTTGAAGGAGGCCAGCAAAGTTTTTGACTTTCAAAATAACTATGGCTCTCAGAATTTAAATCTTCACTGTCTTTAGGAGATTTTTTCCAAGATGAGTGATAATTCTGAAACCAAAGATTTCCTAGAATTTTGAACAGAGTCCCAGCTCATTTATGACCTTAGAGTAGCCTATTCACTGGATGTGGGGGAAGTTGTGGGAAATGCATGGGCTCTGGAAGAATAGGCAACTCACTACAGTGTAATAGTGGGGACACAATAGAGTTTAGGCCATAGTTGTAGTTGGCCTGCAGCATTGTGGCTCACCAAAGAAAGAAAACACTAAACTTGGTATTGTGGAAAATGACAGAACATTAGCATCAGTCGACTAGAGATTGACTCATATTCTAGCATCAGCTGTGTGACTTTGAAAAACAAAAATATACCATATCAGTTAGGAATTTTAATGTTTCATTTAAAAGAAGTCCAACTCAAACCGGCTAAAATGCAAATGAAATTTATTAGCTCAAGTTATCTCATAAATCTAGGGGTAGTCTAAAGATTCAAATTATATACACAGATGCAGTTTCCTGGAATCTCAGTTCTCCTTTTTGCATGTGATGGCTTCATCCTGAACTGACTTTCCTCATGATATAAAAATGACTACAGGAAACTCAGACCTGGATAATCTTAACATGATCAAGTCCAGTGGAAGAGAGAAAACTCCTCTTTCCTAAAAGTCTGGACATACATTTCCTTGAGTCTCATTGATTAATGACTGGAACACTTTTCCCATCCTTGAGTCAATCTCTGCGCTCAAAAGCAGTGTTCTAGACTGAATTGTATCACCCCAAATTGATATTTTGAAGCCCTAACTCCTGGTACTTCAGACTGTGACTGCATTTAGAGATAGGGACTTTAAAGAAGTAATTAAGATAAAAAGAGGTCATATGGATAGGCCCTGATCCAACATGACTGATGTCCTTATAAGAAGAGCGGATTGGAAGAGACACATCTGTGCACACAGGAGAGACCATGTGAGGACACAGCAAGAAGTCCACCTGCAAGCTCAGGAGAGAGGCTCTGAAATTTCAGAAGAAGCAAAGCTTGATGACAAATTCATCTTGGACTTTTAGCCTCTAGAACCATGGAGAAATGCATTGCTGTTGTTGAACCACACAGTTTGTGGTATTTGTTATGAAAGCCCTGGCATACTAATATGAGGAGAGGGGATGCACTGGTATGAGATAATCAGGGTCCAGTCTGAGGAATGGGGATGTGGTAAACCTCCTTCAACTTTATGGTTAGGAAAGAGCAGTTTTCCAAAGGAGGTTCCAGTGTCTGTCTTCAGATCAAGGGAGTACAAATCCTGAGAAGTCAAATTCAGATGATGCTTAAACAACATGAGTTTGAACTGGGCAATTCCACTTACATGCAGATTTTTTCAATAAATACCTGCACTGTTATCATTCTGCAGTTGGGAGTCCATGGGTTCAGAGGGCCAACTGTATGCATTGGTCTATGTCATTTTATATGGGGGACTTGAGTATTGGCAGATTTTGGTATCTGTGGGGATCCTGGAATCAATTCCCTGTGGATATCAAGGTACAACTAAGTGTTTGGGGAATCAAAAGCTTTTTTGTGGACTTTTGATTGTGTAGGGGAAAATGCCCTTATACTTCACGTTGTTCAAGGGTCAACTGTCTCATTTGTGCTGCTGCAGTCAGCCTCAAAGCTGTAGCCAGTGCTGATCTGTCTCTTCCACCCCCCAGCACAGGTTGCCTTTCGAAGATTTCACCTCTTTCCTCATAGATTACTTGTTAATGTGACCAACCAGCATGCACAAAAGACCTAAATTCATAGTCACTATGCCCTTCACAGACTATAGTTGCTGTACTTGCTGATTTACAGTCAAGGGGGTACCAAGTGGACTACCTGGGTCCCACATGTATTCCTTCCTGCCTCCACGTGTAAAAGTCCTACCTTCTTCAGGTGATCTGGGTTAATTTTCTTGCCAGGATGGTGACTTCTGCTTGCTAGTCCCTGAACACAAGCTCAAAGTGTCTAGGTGGAAACTGTAGTTAGTAATTTAATGGAACTCTTACTATTTTTCCTGGTGGTGAAAGTATATCCTATTTGGAAGCAGATTTCTAACCATGCAGAGCCCTGAGTTGTGAGAACTGGAAGTACAACATCTCCTGGTGGATGATAGAGAATGATGGCAAGTGGAGCCACTACTGCCTCCACCCCTTGGTTCTCATACCCATGTGTTTATTCTATTGAAGACATCCATTCAATTCATATACTGCACCTGAAGGATGACACTCCATCATCACAGATTATTGTGTGCAGGCTCGCATTTTAACTGTGCTTTCACAGGCCATTCCAATGCTCTGTCCAGCACCTGGTGCTATGGTATAAGAGAGGGCCAGTGGGTCCCATGCACATGGGCCCACTCCTATACCTTCTTTGGTGTGAGTACCCTGGTGTGAAGTGGTATCTGTGGGATCCCATGCCAGTGGATCAAGCACTTTGTACTTAGTGGTATTGTCTAGAACCTACAGGCAGGAATGGCAAACAAAGATATGGAGTAAGGGTCAGTTCCAGTGAGAAAGAACCACTGGGCCTCTCAAAATGGGGTCAATGTATGCAGTTTGTCACCAAGTGACGGTTGGTGTTCTGCCATATTGGGAGCTCAGCCTTGGTCTCTGTCACTAGCAGGCTGGATATTCAGTTGCAGCAGTAGATAAATCAGCTTTGATAAATTTTGGGTATATTGTTGGGCCCATACATAGCTTTCATCTCTGCCATTTTGGCCAGTTAGTTCATGTCCCATTATGACAACACTGTAGTAGCCAATGACAGAAACTGGCTCAACTGGCTCATGCTAACTGACTAAATAGTTTTGTCTGGTGATTGTTAACAAACACACAAAAAATCTTTATATTTCACGCCCACTGCCATATGTCCACTCACATGACTGAATCTCCATCTCATTATTCCTGATCTTCCAGTCCTTCCCCTTCACATCCCTGACCAAGCTGTCCAGCTATTCATTGCTACCTGCAAATCCATATATATTCTCAGCTTGGGTCTGTTCTCTTTCTTACAGATAAAATAAATGACCAGGTGCAGTGCCCAAAGCTCTTTCCATCAGAAGGGTTTCTCTCACTGCCATCATTTAAGGCTCTCCCTGAAGGCAGTGCAGCTGTACCCACATGCAGAGTCAGCTCATCTGTAAACCAGACTCTAACTCTTTCCTCCTCATGCAGCCGGTCCTAAGGGAATTCTCATACAGACATAGGCATGAGCTCTCTGAGTCCCATACTGATACAGCAGTGGTGGGCATCTTGGGGGCCTGAGCCACCTTCATGTTTATGTTCAATACCAAAGTTATCACTTTGTGTTATCATCAGTTGATGCTCACTCAACTTTTTGATTTGGTGAATTTGACAGGACCGAGCTCATGGTGGATAGTTCTAATTTCATGTCATTTGGTGTCCAATACTCAGGTATTCTGTCCCTCCTAAGGTTCAATGGCATGGCAGAGGTTGTTATTAAGAAGGCATATGTTCGTCCTGTGAAGATGGCATAGCTTTGCTCCAGAATTCCAGCTGCTATACTATAAATCTCTCAGTGGGGTTTATAGCAAACTCACCGAGGTGTCCAACCTGCAGCCCATGGGCTGCATGCATCCCAGGATGACTGTGAATGCAACCCAACACAAAATCATAAATTTACTTGAAACATCATGAGATTTTTGTGTGTGTGTGCTTACACGTCACAATGTATTTAATGTGTGGCCCAAGACAACTCTTCTTCTTCCAGTGTGACCCAGAGACACCAAAAGGTTGGACACCCCTGAATGATGTCTTCTTCCACAGTTGATACCTGCAGTACTTCAGGCTCTGTCATGTGCCAGGGCTCTAGTTTTTCCCAAACTTGCATTAACCTATCTGCTTGGTTGTACATTTAACCACATTTAAGTTTTAGCCTTTCTGGGGAGGGCTGGTCCTTAACTTTCTTTGCCATTACTCTGTATCAAAAAAGACCCTTTGTCTTTCATTTCTGGTGTTTTTCATTACTCACTCTCAGATGTTCATTAGCTTTCTGTGCACACTCTTGTTGCCTAGCAAAATTCATCAGTACCGTTGTACTGATAGCTCTTCTTTCCTCCACATCTCTCAAATGCTTGACACCTTGCACCCCATAGAGCCTTCCTTTTACTGGTTCACCATGCCAATGTACCACCAGTGAAAGGTTTAGCAGTTGGACTGCCAGATGTGGCAGGAGTGCCTGTATTCTAGCTACCGCTAGTAATGATGTCTTTAAATGCTAGCTGAGAGAGTATGATTCAGTTCCCAAACCCTACCTTAGTATTGCTTCCTCAGACCATTGATGGTTATAACGTGGACGTGTTGGGTTCTTTGGAACTCAGACACTGAGGAGAGACAGTGTTAAGGAAGTAAGATATTTATTATGGCTCAACACCTGTGACCGGAAAGGAGTGGAGAAACAGGATTGGGCAGGGAAGAAGCTGAGCTATGATGCAGGCCTTGACAAAGCCTCATTCAACCTGATAGGGAGTGAAAACTGCAAAGCAGAGTGTACCATATTAAGCTGAAATGGCTGGGCCTTTAGATCTCTGTCATGCTCAGTCCCTTGTAGGGGCTGCCTCAGGAAGGGCATGAACTTGGGCAAAGTGGCTCTCTGCAGCTGAGGCAAATGCTTCAGTAGCTAATAGCTGAAAGCTGCATAGGCCACAGGGCAACAAGCCCTTTCCTGAAGGAGCATCTAGGCAGCATGTCTCTGGGGCAGTCACAAATGCTGTTGTTTAGGAGTTACCAATATGCAAAACAGCATCAGGCAAATCTTTACAAGACTACTTCTTCATGAATAGAGTAATATCAGCAGAGGAGAGTAAAACAGACAGAACAGCTTGGATCACCATATTTTTTCCAAAGTACGTTCCTGTATGTGTTGATTCCATGAGAAACTCTGAGTAAAAGAACGCTTAAGTCAAGTCAGTTTGGGAAGCATTACACGCTACATCCCTGTTTTGGAGATTCACACAAACAGTGGTATATTTCAACCTTTGAAAAGTTCTGCATTAAAGACACATGCTTGTTTTTCTCAGTGTTTCCAGAATATATTTGATTATGAGAACCATTGCCACCTCTTTGCTGGTAACATCTGTCAACAACCTGCAGAAATAGAATTTTTTGTAATGCTTAGGACAATGCTGGGCTAAAGGACTCATGGTAGTGGGCCCCAATGAATCAAATCACCCCTGTGCTATGGTGCTAAGAACTAGCTTTATCTACCAAGTCTGACCCTGGAACTGACAGGAAGTTCCCTAGAGGTGCAGAAGGTTTGGAAAGGGAAAAAAAGTGTGCTTGTTCAGGAATTGGCACTGCTTAATGAAGCAAAAAAATGATGTGTTTTGATAGACAATTCCCAAGCACAGGAGGAAAGGAATGAATGATAACAGTCAGAGCCTACGGAATAAGAGTCCTGCTTTTAGTAAGAAGCTAGGATCCATTCTGTAGAGAGTGGACAAGGGCTGCCCTGTAAGAGGCAGATGGTGAGAGGGCTCCATGGTCAATGGTGGAACACATGGGCAGAATTCCAGGCCAAGTGGATGCATTGGTCTCTGGCTGTTCCAGCTGTTGCTTTTGGTCTTTTCAAATAAAGATAACATCAGTTTAGAGAAACATTTATATCAATAAGCACTATGAATAGAACATGCACTTGGAACCATTTACATATTACGTTACTTTTGAAAATCATGCATGACACCTGTTTGTACAGTGTTTCCTGATTAACAACTTAAACAAACCATGTGAAGAGAATTAATTCATGGATGAGGAGCAACATAAGATAGTAATTTTCCCCATAAATAGCCCCTTTTATACTCATAGATATTACAGTTTACAAACCTCAAAATAAATTAGGTAAAAGTACCTTTGAAAGGGAACAGGAAAGAAAAAGAAAAATAGAATATTTGGAAAGCATAAATAATGGCCAAAAGATCATAAAGAAAGAATATCAAACTGGGAAAGCAAAAACCACCTATTTTCTTCTTTCTGCAGCAACTTCCCACCTCTTACCCATAGGATTCATGCATGTTGGCTACACAGGCTTTTAAAAAATACATTATTTTCAGAGTGGACTTTTTATTTTTATTGTATAAAATTAAATAAGTGAGAAAACAGTGAGTTCTTATTTCTTTATAGTTGCATTGACAAATAACTTCCTCTTTAGAAAGATGTGTTTGCTTGATAGCTCTCAATGTTGACAAACATTCACTCTCTCCTTTCATATTATAACTTCTACAGGTCTGCCTTTCCAGTCCTTGTTGTATTGCTATAGGATCGCATAACAGAGTTTTGATGATAGAATATGCTCAGAACCTCTGTATGCCATTTCTAAGCCTAGTGCATAAGCCCCCCATGTAATCCTTCATCTCATCTACTGTCAGGATGCAGAGACTCCTGCAGAAGATTCTAAGGCTGCAGGGAATGGTAGAGCTACATGGAAGGACATCCATTGACACAGAGGATGCACATTGGGAAAGGAATAGGTGGAGGGATTAAGAAATACAGTTAAATCTAAAAACAAAATAAACAAACAAGCAGAACAAATACAGACTCATAGATACAGAGAACATTCCGATGGTTGCCAGATGGGAAGGGGTGGAGGAATGGGTTAAAAAGGTGAAGGGATTAAGAAGTACAAACTGGTGGTTACAGGATAGCCATAGTGATGTGAAGTACAATATAGGAAATGGAGTAGCAAAGAACATATATGCATGCTGTAGAGACATAGACTATGGTACAGGGATGGCCAGAAGGAGTGGGGGTAGCTGGGTGGAGGGGGAAAAAGGGGGGAAAATTGGGATACCTGTAATAGCATAAACAGTAAAATATAAAAACGATTTTTTTGAAAGCCACTGGACTTCCAACTTGATGCTGGTAGTATTCTAAAAAAGGTGACACATAGCACAGAGATGTTGCTGAAAAGATAACTTGTCTTATCACTTAGATTATTGGGTTTTGTCCAAAGCAAACTTAAGTTTGATAACTCTACTTCATTTGATGGCCTTCTATCTTAGCTGTGCTCTTTTGAAATGTCACTCTCTAGCATGCCCTACATAAGAGAAAACTCTATTATGCAAAACACCTCCACTCCAAATGACATCACCACATTGCTTCACCTTTCCTGCCCCTTTATATTCCACCCCCAGCCTTCTGGAAACATAATTCAAAATGAATATTGCCTCTTTCATCAAGACTGGAATTTTAGTCCTTGCTTGAAACCACTTTGGCATAATTTTCTAGGCCAAGGGTGAGGAATGACAAAATGAGATCCAAACATGCTAACATATTGGGTCCCTGATTGTTCCCCAGCTCCTACCCACCATTTCCAAGCTACCCAAATTGTCAGACACTCAAACTCCTGTTGCCTCCTCTTGAGCTACTTTCATCAGACTTCAGCTTATCTTGTCAGATATGAATTGCCAAGAAACAAACATTTGATTCTACATAGATAGCAGTTTCTGTTCCTACTTTGCATTGAGGCCTACAGCTGCCACTTTCTGGTGTTCCTGAGGCTCAGAGGTTCTTTCGTGAGAAGTAATGGCACAATAGACTATCTGGTGGGAGGTTCCTGGTGTTAGAGCACCTGGATTGTGAAGCTGAGCACAATGACCTTTCTAGGTCTACTTTGCTATTGTCTGAAATTCTTAACTTGGATCTGAAATCCTGAGAGGGGCTTAACATCATTTTAAGAACACAAACTACAATAGGATGTTTAATATGAGCACTACCCCTGATTGATGGTAAGAGTTATTTCTGGAGCATCCAAAAATAAATCTTATTTACAGGGATTCTGAGTTATGGTTCAGCAGAAAAGACTGACATAATTGATTTTAACAATGGCCACCAAGGATGCCATTGGGGGAATAATGGGCTCATGTGTATATATATTTACCAACCTGGATTTACTTAAATTCTTATGGCACAGCTATTGAATTCAAATCTCAAGACACATTTGTATTGAAGAGACAGATTTTGGTGCCAGATATAGCAATGTTTGAATCCCATACTTTTTCTATAACCCTGGGTAAATTACCTATGCTTCTGAGTTTTATTTTGTGTGTGTATGTATGTGTGTATGTGTGTGTGTGTGTGTGTGTGTGTGATAATGCAGCTAACAATACGCTTCTTTTGTGCTGGTTGTAATAATTAAGCAACTTATGTATATGAAATTATCTATCCAGTATTTTGTAATTGATGACCTTTGTAAATAAGTGCTTGTGCTTTCCCTTGACAGGAAACAGATAAGCTTGAAATGGATCATATGATGATCGGTACCTTTACTTCCTCCCCCCCATAACATCAATGCTTCTCAATTAATTTTCAGGGAAATGCCTCTTAAAGATTTTATTTCCATTTCTACTTTTAACTGCAACTAACATAACATTCCACAACAAAAGACTCTCATGAAAAAGACAGATTATTTGTTTTTTTGAAGGAGTTGTGTGACTAACTAACATTGCAGATTACATCAAGAGTAAATTATATTGACTTTTTCAGCAATGTGGTTCTGGATAGATTTGCCTGGGAATGTGCTCTCAATTTATTCTAAGGTTATTTTCCAGAGACTTTGAAGTAAGGATTTCAGATCTTCAATTTAGATGTCTTGTGTCAAGGAGGTTCCATATCAATTCAGTTTTGGGGGAGTATATGCAGAAATGTGAGGAGCTGGTATCTCTTTCACCTAAATTATAAGGATCTGAAGCTTCAGTAGATAGTAAACCAAAGAGGTGGCTCTGGTCCTTGATTCCTCTCTCCAGGTGAAAATCAATGGCTATAGATTTCTGGCCAACATAGAGGTGTAGGTAGATATACTTTTCCTCCTCAACCAAAAGGACAATAACAAATATAAAAACAAAAAATAACCAGAACTGCCAGAAAATCTAACTGTATCAAAGTCCAACAACCAAGGAGTCAAAGAAGAAATTTTCAGACTTGTAGAAGAAGCCTGGATGGAGAGGACATGAGGCAAGGCAAGTCAGCAGCTGGTGGACTGGGTGGTCACACATTTGTGTGCAGATAAACTGGAAGAAACAATTCAGGAGCAAGACAGACCTCACAACCCAGGGCTCTAGTGCAGGGAAAAAAAGCCTCTAAACCTCTGGCTGTAAAAACCTGTAGGGGTTTCAGTGATGGTAGAAACTCCCAGCCTCACAGGAGAGTTGATTAGAGAAACCCACAGAGTCCTAGAATGTATACAAACCCACCCACCCAGGAATCAGCAACAGAAGGGCCCAATTTGCTTATGCACAGCAGGGGAAGTGACTGAAAGCAGCCCAAGAGCCAAGCAAGCAGCATTTTTTACTCTCAAATCCCTTCCCCACGTACAGCACCACAACACAGCAATGTGGGTTGCCCTGTCTTGGCAAGTACTTAAGGCTCCACCCCTTACTACATAACAGGAGTGCCAAGATAAAAAACATAACCCAAATGAAAGAACAGATCAAATCTCCAAAAACAGAACTAAGCAATGAAGAGACAGATAACTCATCAGATACAGAATTCAAAACACTGGTAATGAGGATGCTCACAGAAATGGTTGAGTATGGCTGCAAAATAGAGGACAAAGTGAAGGCTGTGAAAAGTGAAATAAAGGGAAATGTACAGGGGACCAACAGTGAAGGGAAGGAAATCAGGACTCAAATCAATCATTTGGAGTGGAAGGAAAAAATAAACATTCAACCAGAACACAATGGAGCAAGAAATGGAAAACTTATTTGAAAAAATAATGGAGAACTTCATCAATCTGGCAAAGGAAATAGACTTCCAGGAAGTCCAGAAAACTCAGAGAGTTCCAAAGAAGTTGGACTCAAGGAAGCACACGTGAAGGCCATCATAAGTACATTACCCAATATTAAAGATAAGGAGAGAACCTTAAAAGCAGAAAGAGGAAAAGAGAGGATCACATACCAAGGAGTTCCTATAAGACTATGAGGTGATTTCTCAAAAGAAACCTTGCAGGCAAGAAGGGGCTGGAAAGAAATATTCCAAGTCATGAAAGGCAAGGACCTACATCCAAGATTACTCTGCCCAGCAAAGCTATGATTTAGAATGGAAGAGCAGATAAAGTGCTTCCCAGATAAGGTCAAGTTAAAGGAGTTTATCGTCACCAAGCCCTTATTATATGAAATGGTAAAGGGACTTATCTAAGAGAAAGAAAATCAAAACTGTGAACAGTAAAATGATAACAAACTCACAACTATCAGCAACTGAACCTAAAAAACAAAAACAAACTAAGCAAACAACTAGAACAGGAGCAGAATCACAGAAATGGAGATCATATGGAGGGTTGTCAGCAGGGAGGAGGAGAGGGGACAATGGGGGAAAAGGTGCAGGGAATAAGGAGCATAAATGGTAAGTACAAAGTAGACGGGAAGGTTAAGAATGGTATAGGAAATGGAGAAGCCAAAGAACTTAATATATATGTCCCATGGACATGAACTAAGATAGGGGAATACTGGTGGGAGGGGTGATGTAGGGCAGAGGGGAATGAAAGGGAGAAAAAAATAGGACAACTGTAATAGCATAATCAATAAAATATACATTAAAAAAGAAAATCAATAGCTACAGAATAAGCTGTATCTGTATACATGAGCTAAGCCCTACAGAAGTGCCAAAGTCTGAGTAAAGGGAGAAATTTGGCTTGGCTCATGTAAGAAAATTTCAGAAAGGCTGTTTGGTGGTATTGACCTTCATGTCATTTGGAATCAGAGATGTGAATGTCACTGGGATTATTTCTAGCCATCTTTTACTTTATTTTTCCCTGAATGTTAACTTCTGCTTCATCCTCTCAAGAGATGTTGGTGGATGGTGGAGAGTAATGAGGGAGGCCATAAGAAACTGTGAACTCTATTCCATGGACTAATTGCTAGCCAAAGAGAAAAGGATTTTCTTCTTCCAGAATGAGTTTAATGAATCTTAGAGAAGCCATCTTATTGTTATGATCTGAGTCACATGCCTATTCTTGAACTGTGGCCAATACTGGCTCACACTGAGTCATGTGAATGAATTTATGGTGGGGACAGTGTAGAGGTAAGTTGCCTAGAGGCTGTAACTGCCAGCCCCTGCTGGGACCACTTGGGCTGATATAGGGGTAGAAATGGTTGGTGCTATTTTGAACAAACAAAATATTAAATATCTGCTTCAGTGAGGATAAGCAAATTCCATTTATAAGAGGGAAGACAGTGAAGATTCTTTCTAGAGGGGTGGAATTTTGTCATTGATGTTGTCTTCTGGTTGGGTATGGTTAGTACACTTTTTTAAAAAATCCTTGCCAGAGGATATATTTATTGATTTGAGAAAGAAAGGTAGGGGGAGAGAGAGAGATGGATAAAGAGAGACAGAGGGAGAGAGAGACGTGATGTGAGAAACACATTGATGAGTTGCTTCCTGTACATGCCCTGACCAGGCATTGAACCTGTGACCTAGGCATATTCCCTGACCAGGAATTGAACCTGTATCCTTTTGGTGTACAGGACGACGCTCCAACCAACTGAGCCATCAGGTCAGAGCTGTTTGCTAGTCTTATAATAGAGTCTTAAAAAAAGCAAACAGTAAAAGGAAAAAGTAAAGAAAAATAATTTGATTGGAAGTTAAAATTCATAATGGATGACTGGCTGGCTCTTAAAGAAATTATGAGAATTTCTGACTGTTATCCGTATATTTTTTTAATTGAGGTTAAATTTACATAACAAAAAATTAACCATTATGAAGTAAATAATTCAGTGGTATTATTATATGCACAATGTTGTACAACCACCACTTCCGTCTAGTTTGAAAACACTTCCATCAACCTTAAATAAAACCTCATATACATTAAGTAGTTACTCTCCACTCTCCTCTTCCTTCAACCCTGATAACTGCCAATCTACTTTCTGTTTTTATGTATTTACTTATTCTGGATCTTTCATATAAATGGAGTTATACAAAATGGGACATTTTGTGTACCAATTTTCAACTCTTGTAGGTATATGATGTCTGTCCAGAAGGTATCCAACCACGTAATATGAAAAATAGAGACATTTATTAACGAAGATATGAGAAATATTGTACATAGGACAATGACACTTCACTCCCCTTCAAAGCAGGCATCTTGGGGCCTCACACAGTTCTCCCAATTACTAGCAGCTGCCCTGTCATATTTTTCTGAATCTCATCAATGGTCTGAAATCTCTTCCCTTTCAAAGGTGATTTTAGTTTTGGGAAAAACCACAAGTTGCAGGGCACCAAATCTGGAATGTAGGGGGCTTAGACACCTGGGTGATTTGATGTTTCTTAAAACAACTGCAGGAGACATGATGCACAAGTGGATGTTTTGTTGTGATAAAGCTGTCAATCACCAGTTGCCCTCAGCTGCAGCCTCATGAATCATCTGAATAGTTTCTGCAGAGAAATGTTCAAGCTTCACACACATTTTGATGCAGATTCATTGCTCTACTTGCTTAGTCATTTTGAATGTGACAGCCACACAGTACACATGCTCACTCAAAGGCATCTACCACCCCCACTGACTAGTACAGTGAAGTCATCGTTGTTCACACATGTGCATTCCAATCCACTCTCCTTGGCTGCCAGGTTACATCAATGCTGCATAAACTGTTCTCGTATTAACAATGACTGGACTTTTTCTGAATAGACCTTGTATACATAGGAGTACAATGCTGTCTCATGGGATAATTTTATGAAAAATTGACAAAACTCTTCCACGGTGCTGTACTAGTTTACATTTCCACCAACAAGGTACAAATGTTTTAATTTCTCTATATCCTTACCAATGCTTTCCCATTTTTTTGAGGCTAGCCATCTTGGTTAGTGTAAAGTGGTATTGCATTGTGATTTTAATTGGCATTATCTGAATGACTAATGATATTGATCATCTTTTCAAGTGCCCATTGGCCACCTGTATATTTTCTTTGAAGGAATATCTCTTCAGTTTTTTCCCCAATTTTCAATTGTGTTGTCTTTTTATTGTTGAATTGTAGGAGTTATTTACATATGCTGTATACTGGTTTCCTATCAAGGATATGATTTGCAAATATATTCTCCCATTTTGTAGGTTGTCTTTTAATTGTGATGAAGTCCAATTTTCCTACTTCTTTCTTTTGTTGGTTGAGCTCCTGATGTCATATCCAAGAAACCTTTTCATATCCAAGGTCATCAAGATTTACCCCTGTACTTCTAAGCATTTTATAGTTTTAGCTATTATATTTAGGTTGTTGATCCATTTTGAGTCAATTTTTGTATGTGGTGGAGGTAGGGTTCCAACTTTATTTTTTACTTGGATATCAAGTTGTCCCAGTACCATTTGTTGAAAAGACTCTTTTTTTCTCTATTAAATGGTTTTGGCACCTTGTTGAAAATTAATTGGCCATGAATATACATGCTTACTTGTGAACTCTCAATTCTATTTCAGATGTTCATATATTTTTGAAAATTATGTTTTCAAAAGTATAATAATAATAAACTGTAATCCTGTGTGTAACCAAGATGATTCTGAAGTCACCAGGTGGAAATTTTGGGTAGACTATGTGTAAGGGCATCGTGTATCAGCCTTCAGTGGATAGCCAATACAGTGATTTCTCCAGGGTTAGATTGCTCTGTGGTAACATTCCATTAACTATAAATATTATATCTTCACACAAATTGCAGAAACACAAACTTTCTGTGGAAGTCTGCATATGCAAAGTTCAAATGACTCTTTTTAGATTCCACTGACCTAATCAATCTCAATATGAACAACGTTTTCCCATTTTGCTTTCCTGATACCAACTTTCTTATATACGTACTTCATGGTTTAGAAATATCTTTAACTTCTTTTCAGCAGGAATGTAATACTTAAAATGAGTGTTATGCCTTTTACTTTATCTTTAAGGGGATTTCATGTAAGTATAAGTCAACAGGTTTGAGAAGAATTTGAGGGGGGTTTGTATGGGAGGGAAGAAACCGGCAAAGTAGCTCTGCACTTGAAGCTTCCAAAAAAAAAATGCAGCCAAAGCAAAAAATTAGAAAAATTATCAAGTGGTGGTTGACAAACTCTTTACATTCTTTCAGAATGGGTTATATGCCTGATTAGATTTGTGATTGAAGATGCCACTGGAGAAAAGGGGCTCCATTTGATGTCAGGCATGCATTGCTTTTGTTATGCTATATGGTAGATATTTTTGATGATGGCAAGAGATTCTGCTTCCAGGATTTGCCATGAAAAACCTATTTTTCAAAAATGTAGTCCTTGGCATGGCATCAAAGCACCTGCATTCTCCTTAAATGGAGCTGCTTCTTGGGAGTTCTTATTTAGTAACTCAAAATGGACAATGTGTGAAACCATATTGCATTTGTCTACATGACAACCACAATCCACTACATTACTAAAGGGAGCAATTGTGTTCTATGATAAAAGGACAGGGTGGGAGGGAATGGAGAAAAGTATCACCATCTCGCATGTAATGCCTAATATGATCTCTTGAATCATTGTGGGTGGGAAAAAGGCTGGGACAGACAAAAATTCTAAGTATATGAGACTGAATTGTTGACACTGAGAAGACTTTCGTGACATCTTGGAAGAGCCTAAATATTCATTCTGTTCAGTGAATTCTGTGACCATTGATTTGCCTTAGTTGAAGGTGCCAGCAGGGGCTAGCAGATATGAATAGATTTGAACAAGCCATTAGAACAGTCTCCTTTTCCAGAATACCTTGGTTATGTTAGAAACTAAGCCAGTCATTTAAATGAAGCTACACAGCTGGTTCTGTGGGGATTCTAGCACTGTAGCCACATACTTGATGTTCTCCATTTGCCTAACTGCTATCTGCATTTATGGCTTCGGTTATCTCTAAAACAGAAATATAAACAGGCTCATACTTCAAGTTATGACAACTAATTTATGCATTAGAGTGAAGGAACATTTGAATTTCACAGTTACGACATTTTGAGAGGTGGTTCTTATTTGAGAAACACTCTGACCACTGAAGAAGGACAGATAAACAGCCTAGTGAAGCCTGGGTCGGGGAACAACTGCTCTCTAAATTTGTCTCAGTTTACCTGGTTCATTGACTGACTCCCACTGGTTGCCAAAAGGCAGGATTCCATTTTGGCTCATCCACCATTGTGACAGTGTGGAGAAAAAAGTGCTGAGGTTGAGGTGTAAAGACCTGTTAGTTACCAGCTGTGTGATTTTAGAAAAGTCATTTGATCTCTCCAAGCTTCTGTTTCCACAGCTGTAAAACATAGCTAATACTTCTCCCTAGCATTGATGTGAGGATTAAATGAGCCAACACATATAAAGCACTATATAAATGTATTTCTATTATTATTTGAGGTATTGAAAACATCAGAGGTGAGGTGTAAAATCTTGCAATCCACTTATTAGCTCTGTCAGTGGAGAGAAGAAGGGATTAAACCTGGCAGGTTCTAAGCTTCCAGTTTGATTTAAGTTCTTTCCTCCCACTCCCCTATTTGCAAAGAGTTTTCTTCCATTGTTGAGAGTCACTGGAGCTTGGGCCAATTACTTGTGTTGACAAGTCATTGGGGAAAGTCGTAAGCACCTGGCTCTGAACTCTAGGCATCCACCAGCAGCTCCAGGGCCTACCAGGTTGTGTGCAATGTTGGAAAACCTGTCTTCACCTACCCTGGTCACAGACTAGTCTGTTTAGAGGTAGAGCCCTGGCTGCTATTAACTCTGCATTTAAAAGTAAAGAAGGTTTAGTGACCTGAGCATTTAAGTGGACTTGTTGCATGCTTTTCACAGTTACAGGCTTTCTCACATTGTCTATTCTCGGAGCACCTTACCTGTAGTGGCCAGTTGAGATTTACATAATCCAAATACATGTTCATAGCTATTATTGATTTTTGTCCACTTCATAATAGTTATAGAAAAATTCTGAAAATGCATATACTTATCTTTTTATATTATGCAAGGAGGTCCTTTTAAAACATTGTGATATCAGTACAAAGAGATTAATTGAGAAATGAACTCATACTATAGAATTAAGTTGGAAAACCATTCACTTAAGACAGAATACCTATACTTACATATATGTATATGTACACACATAACACATAGTTGTATATATGTATATATATTCATATATATTATATGTATATGTATTCACATATACATACAAACATAGATATATTTATATAATGGTATACCAGTAAACACTTAATAACTGACTCTTCCCACACCTCCCAAAAAGCCCCGACTTTATAGTGTTTGACAATTTCCACTATAGCCAATTTCAAGCTACCATGGTGACATCACTAGATATGGAGTTCAGAAAAGATGGGAACAGTTAACTCCCATGAGGCAGCATGGGCTGGCTTCAGCACACCACTGGATGTATGCATGCACATATTTCTACTGGACATATACATATAATACACACAAACAAATTTATAAACAACACACACAGTGTGAGTTTGCATTATAGTTCTGATATTAGTACCCAGCCCATGCTTACTAGGGAATTGCAGAGCTCTTTATGTACAGCCTGGAAGTGTTATGCTTGGCCTACCCTGTCTGGAGTCTACATTTTCTTCTTCCAGTTCTTTACTAATCTTCCTTTGTAGGAAGATTGATAAAGAGTCCTATATAGATCATTCATGGAAGAAGTCATCTGGACAAAGTAGCATTATTGAAGATTGTCCAAAAGAGTTTTTAGTTTGTAAGTAACTCAACAATAGCTATAGAGGAACAGCTGCTGTTAAGTGTAGCACTCTGCAGTGAGAGCAAACAGGAAGATATTGCTCATTAGAGGGTGCGCACTTGTTCTCTGGGCCCATCTACAACTAAGAAGAGAGGATGTCCTCTCCTGTGACTTATGTTTGCTGAGAAGTCTTCTTCCACCCTCCTCCCTTCAAAAGAATTTTCCACCAGCCTGAAAGACTGGAATCCTTCATTATCCATTTTCCTCTTTTCCATTTTGTTCCCATTAATGTTTTCTTCTTGAAGAGCTTAGTCCATGTGGGAAGGAGGGGTGTAGGACGGGGAAAAGAGCATCAAAATGAAAGATGCTCTTTCATCAATAATTCAAAGATTGACTTGCTTTCTGCATAATTTGTCCTCAGACAGCTTGCCAGGGGACAGACTTATTTTCCTGGACCCTGCAACCTGTCTCCCCATTTTCCAATCGATCCACCCCAACCTCAAACTTGGTCTATACTTTTAAAAAATTATATCATATTGATTATGCTATTACAGTTGTCCCAATTTCCCCCCTTTGCTCCCATGCACCTAGCACCCCTTATTCCCTCAGGTAATTCCCACATCATGGTTCATGTCCGTGAATCAGGTATAGGTTCTTTGGCTACTCCATTTCCTATACTGTGTTTTACATCCCCATGGTTATTCTGTAACTACCTATTTGTTTTGTACTTCTTAATTGCCTCACCTCTTCACCCATTCCTGTATACCCCTTTCCCATCTGGCAACCATCAAAACACTCTCTGTGTCCATGATTCTGTCTCTGTTCTTCTTGTTTGCTTAGTTTGATTTTTAGATTAAATTGTTGATAGATATGTATTTTATTGTTCATAGATTTGATCTTCTTTTACTTAAATAAGCCCTTTTAACATTTCATATAATAATGGTTTGGTGATGATGAACTCCTTTAGTTTTCTTCTTGTCTGGGAAGCTCTTTATCTGCCCTTCAATTCTAAATAAAAGTTTTGTTGAGTAGAGCAATCTTGGCTGTAGGACCCTGCTTTTCATGACTTTGAATATTTCTTGCCAATTCCTTCTAGCCTGGAAAGTTTCTTTTGAGAAATCATCTGACAGTTTTATGTAGACACTCCTGTATGTAACTAACTTCTTTTCTCTTGCTGCTTTTAAGATTCTCTCTTGATCTTTAACCCTTAGAATTTTAATTATGATGTGTCTTGGAGTGAGCCTCTTTCCATCCAACTTGTTTGGGACTCTCTGTGCTTCCTGGACTTGCATGTCTATTTCCTTCTCCAAATTAGAGATTTTTTTCCTTTCATTGTTTTTTCAAATAGATTTCCATTTTTTTGCTCTTTCTATTCTTCTGACACCCCTATGATATGAATGTTGGAGCCTTTGAAGTTGTCCCAGAGAACTGCTTACACTATCCTTTTTTTTTTTTATTCCTTTTCTTTCTCATTGTTCTTATTGATTGTGTTTTGCTTCCTTATGTTCCAAATCATTGATTTGATCTTGGTTTCATCCACTCTACTGTTGTTTCCCTGTAATTTGTTCTTTACTTTAATTAATGTTTCCTCTGTTTCTGACTGGATCTTTTATATGCTGTTGAGGTCCTCTCTAAGTTCCTTGAGCATCCTTATAATCAGTGTTTTGAGCTCTGCATCTGATAGATTGTTTATCTCCATTTTGTTTAGTTCTTTCTCTGGTGTTTTGATCTGTTTTTTCATTTAGGCCATGTTTTTTGTCTTCTCATTTTGGCAAACTCCCTGTGTTTGTTTTGTTTAATTAGGTAAGCTGCTTTGACTCTGTGTCTTGGTAGTGTGGTTTAATGTAGTAGGTGTCCTGTAGGGTCCAGTGGTACACCCTCCACTATCACCCAAGCTGGGTTACTCAAGGTGAATCTTTTTTGTGGGTTGAGTACACCTTCCTCTTGTAGTTGATACTTGATTACTGTTGACAGGTCAATGAGTGAGATTTATCCAGGCAAGTCAGATATAAGTATGGGCTGTGACCACTGACTACCAACCTCTGCCCTCCATAGAGGATCAACTGTGCAGGCAGAGCGTGGTGGTACTCTCACCGGGTCTGTGGTTATCCACTGGGTGTACAGGCTCTGAGTTTTGCTGGGTAGTACAGGCCAAAGTCAGCTCCTACCTGTGCTTTGCCCAGAGCACCCTGCCTGAGCTATAAAGCAATCTGAGATGGCTGCTACTTGGGCTGGGAGATTTTAGGTGGTGCCAAGCTGTGAACAGAGGCTGGCTGCTGCTAGTGATGGACCTGGGCCCCTTAGCAAGAGGGTGCTCACTGAGGCTGGCTGTTGCTTATTTGAGAGGATTTAGGAAGTTGTAAAGCATGAGCCAAGACCAGCCATTCATATGGAAAAGCAGGTTGGATGAGCCTGTAAGTTGGGTGGGATGGTGTCACTGTATACCTGCAGGGCAGAGAAAACAGTGTTAGGTTGATGGAGTCTCAGATATGGCACTAGCCTGCCAGTTCTGTGCCTCTATGGGAGGAGCATTCAGAAAAGGGACAATGGCCTGCTTTTCTGTCTGGAGGAAGGTTGTCCCCCAACTTTAGCCTTGATGCAGACACTTCACTTTCTCCCTGTATGCTGCTGGTACCTTTAACACTGCTACCCCAGTGCTGGATCTCAGAGGGAGTGAGTCTGATTAAGTGCATGTGTGGGTTCTTTACGAGGACCTGCTTGGGATTCTAGAAGTTTCTTCCACTGACTCAATCCCTGCTGGTTTTTGCAGGCAAAAGTTATATGGACTTATCTTCTGGGCACTGTAATCCTGGCTGGGGGGCCTGGTGTGGGACAGGGCTTCTTGCTCCCAAGATATACCTTTGAAAGTTTTATACACCACACATGGTTTGGGACCAACCTATTCTGAATCTCCATCCCTCCTACCATTCTGGGTGGATGTGGTTTCTTTAATTCCACAGTTGTCAGACTTCCATTCAACTCAATTTCTGAGAGTTCTGAGTGATGGTTGTTCTATATTAGTTGTAATTTTGATGTGAGGCTCAAAATTGGAGCCATGGCTCACATGGAGGTGAGCCATGTATGTTTACCTATGCTATCATCTTGACCAGAAGTCCCCTGGTCTATACTTTAGTCAGAGCTAACTTGTGAACTCAGTTCCCAAACCCTGAATCATTTTTGAGGGCTCTAGTAACAAGTTATCACAATGTCCAGGCTCACAAGGAGAGGGACAGCCGTGCAACTTCCTTTGGGCAATAGAATGTGATCAGAGGTGATGTCCTTTACTTCCATGTTTCTCATCTCTCCCCAGCCATAAGGAGGATGGTTTAGCTCAAGGGTTGTGGAACATCTGTCAGTCTAGACCACTTAGTTTCTGTATGGAGGACAGTTATGTTGGAAAGATGACTAGGTCCACAAGAGGGTATGAGAAATAATGAAATTTTATTGTAGTAACAAAACCTAACCTTGCCTGACTGATACAGCTATCCACACCCAGACCCTTACTTTGATTAGATTATGTGGGCTCCACGATTGAATTCCTGAGCTCATTCTTTCTTCCTAAACCTTACCTTTGCCCATTCACATGGGCTCCTCTTGTCCCTTCCTTGGGGTACTGTGCCTAATATCCTACTCTGTTCCTCGTAGATCATGCCACTTATTTGTGCTTGCCAATTGTGGTTTCCTAAGAGCTAAAGTTTTGGTCCAGAACTTCCACATTTGTGCATTCAACCAATCAGGTACCTGCCTGTCTGTGTTACCTGACATTACCCTACCCAACACCGTGATATACCCAGATACAGTGCTCTTTCCAATTTCATAGCAGTCCCTTAAAACTATATTGGGGAGTATTTCTAGATATTGTGACTTTTCTTGGGGAAGCCTTTCTGACTAGGCATAATCATTCATTCTTAGCCAAACCTGCCTCTTAGCCCTTCACTCGCCTACTGGACCAGTGCTAGCGTCTGATTCTGGCTTTCCCTGTTACTGTCTCTTATTTATAGCCATGGATTTCTGGTTATCTCCTCAGTTAAAGCCACTTCATGTGTGCCTAGAATGTCCATGCTAGCAATTCAGAAAGCTCATGAGTGTTGATAAACTCAGCTCAACTTCCACTCACCCCTTATTCCTTGGATCTTTTCAGTGTTCTTCCTCTTCTGCAACTACTAAAGATGACAAATAAAATTAAAATGAATATTTAATACCTGGGCAAAGAACCAAAAGAGAAAGTTTGTATGAGTGTGTGTATAGACCTGCTTTAGTTACAAGTAACTGTGGTAGGAAGAATTCTAAGAGGTCCTCCAAGATTCAAGCCCCTGGGTTACCTGCCATGGATGATCCTTTCTTCTTGGATGTGAGCAGGACCTGTGAAAATGATGGGATATCACTCTCATAATTATGTTACATGTTCTAGCAAAGAGTATTTTGCAGATGTAATTAAGTTACTAATCAATTGATTTCATTTAATCAAAAGGAGGGTTTTTATTGGTGAGCCTGATATAATTAGAGAAGTCCTTTAAGAAAATAAAGGCTCCTGCTGGCCAAAAAGTAAACACAAGGCATGCTGTAAACTGTCCATGGAAGGAGCAATGTAGTTAGGCTCTGAGAGTGATTGACAGTTGACAGCCAGAAAGAAAATAGGATATCAGTCCTACAACCACAATACCAACAACTTGAGTGAACTTGGAAGGGGTTGTAACCTCCAGAAAAGACTATAGCCTTGGACAGTCCTCTTATTTCAGCTGTGCAGGATCCAGATCAGTGCACTCAGGTGGGCCATGTCTGGGAATCTGACCTACAGAAACTGTGAGATAATAAATGTGGGTTGTTTTAAAAAGCTACTACATGTGTGATAATTTGTTATGTAGCAATAGAAAACTAGTAGAGTCATCAATTGCTCAAATGGGGAAAAGTGATTGGATACCAAACAGAAAAATATATAAACAAAACAGAAAATGAGGTTTTAACACAACAGGTCATTATGAATGCCTTTATATTGCTGGAAAGATAAAGAAAACATAGATTTTACTAGATGAGAGAACAATAGTCCCACTGACCCTTCCCCAGATTAATTCATTGTAAAGTTACATTAACTTTTTTCATTTATGTTTACTGTTAACAGATTTATTGAGATACAAATGACATATGATAAATTTAACATATTTAAAGTGTATACATTTTGACATATGTATGCCTTCGTGATATCATCACAGCAAGGAAGATTGTGAATATAAATATCATCTTCAAAAGTTCAGTCTGATTCTTTTTTAGTCCCTTGTGAACTTGTGCTGTGTGATAGGGAACAGCATGGCCAAAAGACAACTTAAATCAAGGATGTTAATTTTTTTCCCCTTTCCTATATTTGTCTCCTCACAGTACTCATGTTAAAACCAGTCTCCTTTTTTAGATTGGCAATTGCAAATCTGACTCAGTGTGAACTATTGGGGGATCTAGAAGGTAATAAAAAGGACAGGAAAAAAAAAGAACTGCCCATTTTCACACAAATGATTGTGAATGCAACAATTATGAGTTTTTGCATCTAGACAGAATCCAGAGTTTCCTAGTCATGTTCAGACAATAGCACAACCTATTTAATGTATTAATCGGGAAAACAAGGTGTTCTTTCCACCACTTTCCAAGTCTGGCCATTAATCCATCCATGCTGCTTCTCTCCCAGCATTATTCACAGGCATCTGTTAGCCTTTCTTCCTCTTTTTCTCCTCCAGGGCATTTTTGGATATACTCACCAAAGAGGAAATTAATAATGGAGAGAGCCAACAGGGACCTTTTTTTACCTTGGACATCTATTAAATCACTCTTTTAGGAAACATTGACTTTTTTTCAGAACCAGCCAGACGTTTTACTTCAGGGATACAAAAGAAACCTAAAATACATTTTTTTTTTTTTACTGAGGTATATAACATAGGCCTTTTCCCCTTCATTTTTTAGAATTCATGGAAATCAAAAGTTCAAGAACAAATAGTGAAAATTTAAGAATAATTAACTCATGTGGCTCATATTTCACTTATATGAAGGTTGGAGTCTTTAGATATACTGTTGGGTAATTTTAGTGTATGAATCTAGTGCTTATTTCTCAATAACAGTTATGAAGTTATGAGTATCAGATAAACCTTTAAAAAGCTCATTCTAGTATAAATTCTTTCTCACTTTAGATAATATTTTCAAGTCTGCTACTAATATTTTCTGCTTTATAATATTTTATAATTCTTCAAAGCACTTTGTTTATATTCTTTATTCTGATACTTCTAATATCTCTGTGAAGCAAACAGGGCAAGTAGCTTTATTCCCATTGAAAGATGGAGAAAAACTGAACAGAGCCACACTGATTTGCTAACAGACATTTGGTGGTGTTGCTCAGATTAAAACCCAGATCTTCTAGGCCTTTCTTTTGACCTAAGACTATTTGTACTCCTTTCCCAAGAGGTACAATTTCAATAAACCGTACCATATAATGGGTAGGAGGTAATATGTATTTTATTTTCCTATGGTACATTCTGAATAAAGGAACTCCTTATGAATCATTTCTCCATCTCAGACAAATTAAACTAACATAATACCAAAAATAAGAGTTTTACTGAGACATTGTTCAATAAAGAAAGTTCTGAAATAGTTAAGGATCAAAATTAAATATGCTTAGTTCCCTCTCATGTAGGAAAAGACAAAAGCATTGCTGCTGTACAAGTTCCTGCAGGCAAAGCGAAGCTGGAGAAGGTCCTCCCCATCTGTGTTTATTAGGACAAATACTGTTTAATCTTCCACCTTAAGTTGCAATTGCCAGATTTTTTTTTGTTAAAAAATAAGAAAAAAAGACAGTATGAAAACAAGAGGTAAGGCCCTCTTCGAGTCCTTATTGCCTACAGAACAATTCTGAACAAATCTCTGCTCTGAGCTCCACTTGTCAGCTAAGTGAAGGAGAAGGAGAAGAATGGCTCTGTAATTTCCAGGTGAATAGGGAACACCACCTCCCAGATCCACTGCTCAGCGTAACACAAATGGAACTGTTAAAGATTCACCAGTGCAAGGGTGGGGATGGGACAAAACCAAACAAAAGGCCAACAGGAATATTTGTTTTCTTGGTTGATATAGTGCCAAGATGGAAAAATAAAATACTTTGAAGGCCAAGAAAGAAAAAACAACCACAGACAAGTGGGAGGGGTGACTGTATCTTACTGATTTCTCAGGCTTGTGTAGGCTCTGCTCAGTTTATCACTTGGTAGGATGATCTTGACTGATTAAAAATAGTGGGCAGAGGTGAAGAAACTACATACCAGTGCATGTGTTGGTAAGGCAGAAGCAGAGGGCTTTGGAGCTATTACTTTAACATCCCAGGGTGTTGTCAGGGGCAAGCTTCCATCAGCCTTGAAATCGTAAAGGGGATGAAGTGGCTTACTTTGGGTAGTTGGTGGGTTTAGTCTTATTAACTTGTAGCACACCTTTCCCCTTCACCTTCTTCCAACTTCTTCTCTTCCATTTTTTGTTGTTTGTTTTTTTTTTAAATTTCCAGCCCTCACACATTTCTACATGGCCCCAGTTTTCTAATCCATGCTCATTGCATGTCCTTTAATTCTCTGACACTAACCACCATAATGGGCCAAATGTCTCAAGCAAACCTGGACTGCTAAGAAATCTCTCCTCCCTCTTCCTCACACATGCTGATGCTAAGCAGTGACCTGTCACAGCCCAGGATGGCAGCTCCTCTCTAAAATTCTTCTGATTACTCTACCTTTGTCTTTTGTATTTCATTCTGTCCTACATATTGCCATCAGATTAGTCTTTCTCTGATGCCCCTACTCAAATCCCTCTTTTGCTCAAAATTTTCCAGCAACTCTTTGTTTCACCTTCACTTATGTTGTGAGAGGCAAACGTGGGCCAGGAGATCCCTGCCCTTGTTGAGGATGCCAACTGCAAGGCATAACCATCCTCTGGCCCAGTGTCAATTCTGTGTCTAGTTGTTACAGGTGCGGCCAAGGGGGGGGAACCCCAAATGGACATTTAAAATGGGGTCCAGAACTCAAGGTGTTCAGAAAATACTAGGATGTCCTACCCCACCCCCCCAGGTGTGGGTGGGGGAAAGGGACAAATGGAGCAGGCTCATTGAGAGCTGTTTTGCATAGCAACAGCTCTGCAGCTAACCTCTGGGGTGTGGTCATTTAACATATCTATAACCTTTGATTGGCTACATAGATATGTTAAATAGCTATGGCCGTGCTCTGAGCCAGGAGGATGGAAGTAACTTCCCCACCAAGATGTACCTGGGCGGGGAGGCAGGTCCCCTGAGTTACAGCGCCTGCGTGGGAGCTTGGAGATGATTGGCTCCATAACATGGGACCACACCTGCCCAGACCCACGATGGCGACCAGAAAAGCTGGAAAGGATAGCAGGTTGAGGGCAGGTGTGGCCAAGTGTGGGAGGAGTTGGAAGTGGGGCTGCAGAGGAAGATTGGCGCGGGATTTAAAAGCCCAGGCGCGGCAGCCATAGAGGAGAGAACCGCGGGGCTTTCTGCAGAGCAGAAGGCTCCAGCAGCCCTGTGAGGAGAGAGAACCACGCGGCTTTGGCAGAGTAGAGGGCACCCTCAGCCCTGTGAGAGAGAATTCACCATGCGGATTTAGCAGAAAATTGCCACTTGGCCAAAGCCGAGTGGCAACCCTGTCTCCCCACAGCCATAGGGGGAGAACCACGCGGACTTGGCTGAGTACGGGGCTCCTGCATCTCTGTGGAGAGAGAACCACGCGGCTTTCGGCAGAGCAGAGGGCTCCCGCAGCCCTGTGAGAGAGGACCACGCAGCTTTGCCAGAGTGGGGACCCCCGCAGCATTAGCAGGGGGAACCATCACCCAGCTTTAGCGGAGATTACAGCGACACAGCTGATGGTGCCGAGAACCGAGAGAGGCCTACCAGCTGAGCACGGATTACTGGGAATAACCGGACATTGCCTGAGACTGGACTTCTATTTCCTTTCCTGAGATACGGTACCCCAGACTGGGCAAGGGGGAAGGAAGGACTGAGTGTGTTTGTGGGTGTTTTAAGGGACTTTGGGATTTTGGTAAAGGTATTGGGTCACTACTTTAAGTTTGTATAACACTAAATAAACATTTCCTTTCCTTTTCACGAATCTCTGGCATTGAGAGGTATCTTTCCTTTAAGGCGGCGGACAAGACGGACCTGAGTCTCTTTCAGTAAGAGCATCACCGCCCCAGGGCTCCCCTGGTTCTTGCTCTGTAACATAGTCACATGGCAACAAAGTACGTCAAGGCGACTGCAACCTGACTGCCCTGAGATTGCGGGCTCCCTGGAGGAAGGGGACCAGTTTGCATACTGCACGTTATGATAGGTGATGAGCCATGAGTTCTGAGTTCCTCTGTGGCATGCCAATCCATTGCTTGTGTCCATCACATCACCCCTTTGGGACAGGGGCTTTGGGACGGGGCACCTGCACAACCACGCAGACGCTCCTGAAGTTCGCTGTGGCGTGAGTAATGAACCATCTCGTTCCGATCCATGGAGTCTTGTTTTCTGCTCTTGGTAACCACAGATTTTTGGCAAGTCAAAATGTTTGCTTGCCTAGTCTATGAAAGTGGGGTTCTTCTTTACCAAAGTATTTTCATAATCTATAATTCCTTTTAGTTCTGAACATGTATTTGCTTAATGAATCAATTAATAAGCAAATCTTTGGCACCAGCCAAATCAATCTAGACTCTTTTCACTTAGAAACCCAGTGCTTTCTACTTTAGCTCATGTGGTTTCCTTTACTTGGAGTTCTCTCTTTTTGTATAGCCGGCACCTTGCCCAAATTCTTCCCTTCCATTCAGAGCCCTCTCTAATGCCACCTCATCCAAGCCCAATGTAATAAATATATTTTTTGTTTGACCTCCCACAGATATATGCATATCTTATATGACACTGAATACTTAAGTATGGTATTATACATATTTAGATATTTTCCATCTGCTTCCAAAACAGTAGATATTTGTTGAATACTTAATGTATATCAAGACCTGGCTATTTGCAGAGAATGGTGAACATGCAAAGATGAATAAGATATGGTTCCTATCCACATTAAATTTCAGTGTATAACAAGAGTCCTGTGTAAAGGGACATGTTCTATCACAAGGGTATGACTCCACTGCTATGGCAGGACAGCAGGAACTATAATTATTTCTCCCTGAATGGAAGATCTAGGAAAGCTTCCGAAATGAGAGTATATATATTTCTCTATGTTTGTCATTTATGATCATTATGCCCATGAGCACAAGACTTATCTGCCTTAATAGTTCATACAAAATTTTTGTACTGCATTATCTTTGAATCCCTCATCATGAACTAAAGACTTTTTTCTTCTTCCTTTCTTTCTTTTCTTTCTTTCCTTCTTCCTTTCTCTCCCTTCCTTCCTTCCTTCCTTCCTTCCTTCCTTCCTTCCTTCCTTCCTTCCTTCCCTTCCCTTCTTTCCCTTCCTTCCCTTCCTTCCCTTCCTTCCCTTCCTTCCCTTCCTCCCTCCATTCCTTCCTTCTTTTATCTCTTCTTTCTCTCTTTCTCCCTCTTGTATTACATTGATTTAATACATTTACTGAGCACTACTCTGCACAAGGCAATAAACTAAGGAAGCATATAGCTTTCTTATAGATAACCCTGCTTTAGGGAAATGTAACTTTGTAGCAACTGATATTTGCAGGTCTGTACCCAGAGGATCCAAATGTCCTACAGTGGTGTGCACCATTTTTATTTAAAATATTTCAGCTCAGATAAAAAAGTTATAACCTTAAGTTAATTTCAGTGGGATTGTACTTTTTTTCTACATAGTTTCTGTATGTGGAATACTTCTATTTATCCTTAAATGCTCAGCTCAATGACATTTCCTCTCAAAGTCTTCATTGACTTCTACATTTAGGCATAATAACTTCACCACACCCTCTCCTCTGCTCTTGTGCCATTTGTTAATATCTTTACTTTGTTTAGTTTTTTTTAAATGTTTGATTTTCCCTTTAACTGTGAGCTCCTTGAAGGCAAGTATTTTTCTCAGTGGTGTTTATTTTACTAAAGCCTGTAGAGTTCTTGGCATTTAGAATTTACTAAGTAGATATTTAATTAATGATTCAAAAATTATCAAAATTTCTGACATCTGATTGAGCAATTATAGTTAAACATACTTGATTTTTTAAATGCTATTATGACTAATATATAAATCAAACAAAGGACTTATATTTAAAATATATAAAGGACTCAACTCAATCAGAAGCAGACTAACATCTCAATAAAAATAGGCAAAGATTGAAATAGATACTTCAGAAAAGAAGATTTGTGCCATAAAAATGATCCATATCACTAATTATCAGGGAAATACATATAAAACTATAATGAGATACCATTTCATGTCTTGAGAATGGCTAAAGTGAAAGACTGGCGATATCAAGTGTTGGTGAGAGTGCGGAGCAACTGGACTTATCTACACATTGTTGGTGAAAGTGTTAAATATTACAACTACATTTGAAACTGGTTTCCTTCTAAAGCTGAACATGAACTATAGCTATGTTACAACAGAGCAGTCCCAGTTCATCCAAGAGAAATAAAGTCCTGTATCCACACAAAAACTTGTACATGAATGTTTTTTTTAAATTTTATTTATCTATTATTTTAAGAGAGGGAAGGGAGGGAGAAAGAGAGAGAGAGAGAAACATCAATGTGCAGTTGCTGGGGGCTGTGGCCTGCAACGCAGGTATGTGCCCTGACCGGGAATTGAACCTGCGATGCTTTGGTTTGCAGCCCGCGCTCAATCCACTGAGCTACGCCAGCCAAGTACACATGAATGTTTATAGTAGCTTTAAACTAGAAACTATCCAAATGTCTATCACAGGTGAATGAATAAACAAAATGGGGTACATTGTACAATGGAATTCTCAACATTTAAGGAACAACTACAAATACCTACAAGACCAATACTAGTAGCATCCTTACTGGCTAGCAGCTTTGTACCAGGCTTTAACATATGGGAATAATGTTTTGGGTGATGAAGCTGTGGAAGAGTGAGGAGCAATTCAATGGGATTTGCCCCCCAGAAATATACTGTCTGTGGGGAAAACATGACATAAATACTAGGAAAGATAGGGATTTTAAACTACACACAAAATCAAAAAAAGATTCACACATAGAAAAAAAAAGTCTTCTGCCTTTATGGACAGGTTGGACAAAAACTTCTAAGTTGGAAATTTGGCATTTTGAGCTGAGATGTCAAGGAAGTTTTATATAGTTTTAAATTTTAAATAAAAACAAAGTATAGCTATGATTGTAGTTACAGACACACTCAGTTCTCTGCTCTAAAGCTGTCTACGGTATGGAGTTCACACTCTATAGTGAAGAAATATCTAGATTAAAGACATTTTTAAAAAGAAAATGAAAATGACTAAAGGTGGCACTATAGGTGTCTTAAATAAATGGTGTGTGAATGGCACAATTTGGGTGATTTTACCAAAGCAGATGACTTTAAGACTGTGTATGAATGCAAGGAGGGGGTAGCGGTGGTGTCAGAGAGCAAGAGAGAGACAGCTAGCAAGCTCGAGTGTTTTCATGTATTTAGTGACCGTTCTTGGGTGTCTTTGGAGCAACTGCTATTCTTCTTCCTGTCTTTCTGTGTTTTCTTCTTTTCTTAGAATTTCTCCTACATCTGCCATAAGAGTGGTCCTGAGATGATATGAAAAGCCATGTGCTAAGTAGAAAGGAGAGTTGACTTATCTGCCGACTTTTACAACACACACGGAAGGGACCTGTTAGTTTCAGCTTACAGCTGGAGCTCTGACAGTGTATCAGTCATCGAGAGGGTGTCAACTATAATGGAATTTTAAAAGCCTGGTCTGTCTTGCCATACCGTCCACATTCCTTATGCACCAGGAGAAGCAAAATCCTGACAGGAATAGTTGTGGGTTTTTTGTTTGTTTTTGTTTTTAACTGTAGTTAACCTGGGAATGGCATGACTTCATTGACTCTATGAAAAGAAAGAAAGAAAAAGGACAAAGAGGCAACGACATTCTTGTCCTCATATCTTTGGAGAATGCATGGCTGCTAAGATGAGATTTTGTTCTAATATAAAAAGGGGCTAAGGAAGTGGGAAGAGGGAGGCAGCACTTGAAAACAGGTAAGAATATACATGTCATGAAATGCCTCGTGCCTTGGTATCCCTGACTGGTCCTGAGTGACAGAGCCCCTCCATTCTGGAGACAAAATAAATACTTGCTATTAGAAAGAGATGGTAAGATCTGTGTTCCTAGGAAAGGGTGAAAATGTACCATGAGGCTGTCTTTTCCTTCCTTGGGCTTTTTTCTGCCAAAAGCAGTTCTCATATGTGTTTATCTTTCTCTGTATTTTGGTATTTTCATCTCCCCAGGTTATTTTCCTTTTGGTTGGGATGAACCTGAGCTCTGAGTTTAGACCTTTGGGTTCAAGTTGCAAGTTTACCACTTACTACATGTGAGTGATTGGGCAAGCTATGTAACCTCTCTGAGTTTCACTTTCCTCATGTATAAATTGAGAGAAAGGATTAATAGTAACTGCAAAGGAATTCTGAGAGAATTTATTGTTAGGTCATAAACATCGATTTAGCAGAGTACCTGGGACATTGGATGTTTCAGTAAGCACCAGGCTTTTATGGTTGTCCCTTCCCAGCCCCAGCTGTCTGTCTGCTTTTTCCTCTGCTTTCTGCACTGCACAGGCACTTTGAGATTATTCATGAACCCAAGGCTTGCTTAAGCAATGACTCAGGTGTGGCTGGGTCCTACTAATTTTCTTGGGTCTGATGACTCAGATGCAGAGTCTTAACATGGCAGTCTCCAAGGCCACATATTTCCAAGCCACCTGTTTTCCCTAGTATATGCCACTGCCCTGGGGGTGGACCTGGGGGTAGCAGTGAGGATGAGGATGAGGGAGAGGAGGAGAAGACAAGTGCACATTTTGCTTTACAGCAACAGTAAATAAGAGCATCCTGAGATTATTATTAAAATAAACTAGAGTAGAATTAGAGTAATAACACTAGCATTTGTCTAACTCTTTGAGCTCTTTCATGTAATTATCTTATTTGATCCTTAGAGTAACCCTCTGAGTTAAGCAGTATGGCAAGATAATTTATAGATATTCATTACAGTAAATTAGCTTATCAACCCATTTACTAATTTCTTAATTCATCTATCTAATACATATTTACTCCTACTATGTGCCAGGAATTTGGCCTGCATAAAGGACAATAATGAGATAAACAGGGCAGACTTCTATTTGGGGGTGACAAACAACAAATGAAGAGGTGAATAAACACACAAGATAGTTTGAGATGCTGGTGCAAATAAATAAGATGCTAGAAAGACTTTTTAAAAATACGATTGCCTAAGAAGACCTTCCTGAGGAAAAGATTCTGAGCTGAGACCTAAAGTATAAAATGAAGCCAGGCCATGCACTGAGTGGGAGGAGTGTTGGAGAAAGGAGAACAGTGACCATAAAGTCCCTAAGGCAGGCAGAAGCTGGAGCTGTGCCAGGAGCAGAAATGATACTACAGTGGTTTTAGAAAAGTGATGAGGGGGTTGGAGGAGGAAAAAAATAAAAGTTTTTTTCTTCTAGATCTCCAAATAAGTATCTAGGTCCTCTGTACCTCCTTGCCTAAGGAAATATTGTAAAAAATCCTGGAGAAATAAGAATTTCTTGTTATTTTATGGAAGCTTCAACTTACTATAGAGTATGATGAGTCTGCAAGACTAAGTTGGTAAAGGAGAGGGAAAAGTATCTCTTCTTGGTTGTTAGCTACATAGACAGATGCTAGATATATAGGTAGGTAGATAAACACATGAAATATACATAGACAGGGTTCCCAGTGAGTGAGAAGCAGAAAAAGATGGGAAGTTCCAGAGGTTGGGAAGCTACTTGTTTTTGAATTGACCTTGGGGAGGTGGCATGACTTCTTCTGGAAGTAATTATGTGGTGACTTATTAAGGCCAAAAACAGGCCATAGGGAAGTCTAGCTTCCTCAAAAGTTCTGAGTCGTGGCATAAAGAACTCACCTGGACCACTAGACCTGAAGGGACTATTGGGGCTGAGCTAATGGGCACTCAGAAGTTATTAGTATGAACCGATAACCAGTCTTTTGGTACTAAGAATGACCCCAGGAGCTTGGTGCAGTCTCCCAAGGGCTGGGTAGAAACAGTGGGAAATAATGACTAAAACTGATAATGTGGCAGGACAGGGAATGAGAGCAGAAATAAGTGATTTGCTAATTATTCTGAGTGCCCTGCCCCCCCAGAATGTCCCAGAGCTCTTGTTTTTCAGTGGTCTTCGGAATTCCACATGGATCCAGCCAACAGGAGACAGGCAGATACAGGAGTGTGGGAGGAGCAGAATTCAGATAGTTGTCTTAGCTTCCCCTTAGGCACTAGCAGGCAGTGGCTGTGTTTCTGGGGCTGCGGCCCCTCTTTTAGGCTCCGGCTCTCTTACTGACTTGGTATCATTTCCCTGCTCTGCCCAGCTGGATTTAACAGTTTCTTGCTGTTAAATCTTGTATCGCTCTCCCTTGTTCTTTTCCTTAAATCTGCTCACATACTCCTTTAATTAAATCTCTTACAGACAAATCCCTTGGAATGGACCATCTAGTTTCTGCTGGGACACTTACGAACTCAAGTTGATTAAAAGGAGGACAAGTGTTATTTCTTAAAAACTCAAGTTTGTGGACTAAGATTCATGCTTTCTCTCTTAGGATTGGAGTAACTCTTCTTCATTTTATAGATGGTGAAAGGGTTAGTAAGTTTTCCACATCACACAACAGCTAATGTGTGGCCATGCCAGAGCCTGAACTCAGTAATTCTGACTCCATGGCTAGTGCTGTTTTCTAGGTACAAAACATATCAAAACTAAACAAACATTAATCTCCTCATCCAACTATAAACAGGAGGGACAGGCTAATCAGCAAGGAACCTTCCAATTTATCATTCCAAGACTTTTTATTTCTCAAAGATCCTTTCTAGTTCATCATTCCAAAATTCTATGCCATCAAGTTTTCTAAACTTGGAAAGAAGAGGCAAGATTGGCTTCCAAAGGGAAAATATTCATTCCCACAGGAATAGCTTCCACCCCTTTGAGGCTTCCAAATCCTGCAATGTCAAGTGACTCTCTGGTTCTCAGTAGAGTGGACATCAATATGCATTGCCACTTGACCTCATGGTTGCTACCAGGAGAAATGGACTCTAGTCCTATGGACAAAGTTCAATGAGGCTTCTCCAATTAAAGTTCCTTTTTCAATATGCATCAGTTAAGTGTCACAGACAAGCCTACTGTTTCCTATATTCATTGACCTAGTAATGAAAAGGCATGTGCAAAGACAAGTATCTTTGTTTTTTGTTTTTCCTTGCAGACATATAGTCTCAGCAATCCTGACCTGGACACTCATTGGTCTGGGAGTTACAAACAGAGTGTTTTTAAAGATGAAGTAACCAGGTTTTGCATTTTGTCTGGAAATGATGCTACCCATTTAGTCACTATTGCCTTACACCTGGCTCTGTCATTTGTGTTTCTGAAGTTGATGCCCTCTGCCATTATTTAAGTTTGTGGACATTGGCTTAAACCCACACCAGAGAGAATATTTACTCCATAAGTAAATTTTCTTTGACATGCTGAGAATTATAAGCTTTCTTTTCCCTGCCATTCTTCGTGCTTGCCTACAAAAGGCCTATGATTACTTTTTATTTTCATTTAAAGTTTTTATTCAGGTACAACATTCAGGCAGAAAAGTGAAAAATAATAAATGCACAGCCCAATTTTCCCATTGTGAACACTTCCATTTAAGGACCACTGCAGGACGTAGAACATTACGTGCACCTAGAAGACACTTTAGTAACCTCTCCCAGGCATTCACTCCTTCTCCAAAGGCAACCACTCTCCTGGTCTCTATCACCATTAATTTTTGCCTGTTTTTGGATATAACATAAACAGAATTACATAGTATGACTTTTGTGTCTGGCTTCTTCTGATCAGTTTCATATATATGAGTTTTATTCATGTTTTTTCATGGAGCAAATTCATTCTCATTACTATATAGTTTCCAATTGTGTGGGTATATCAAAATGTATCTGTTTTACTGCTGATGGACATTTGGGCTGTTTCTTTTTGCTATTAGAAATAATACCACCACGAAGATTTTGATAAGGAGTGAAATGCTGGGTCAAGTGATACACACATACTCAGCTTTAGTAGATGCTGCTAGTTTTCCAAAGAATTTAGAAATTTATATCCCCTTGAATAGCGTGCAAGAGTTACAGTTTTTCAACATCTTGCCAACACTTGGTTTTGTTAATTTTTACAGTTCCAGTGATTCATATGTGCATTTAATTTGTATTTTTCTGATGACTAAAGAAATTCAATATTTTTCATATGTTTATTGGCCATTTGGGTCTTTGGTGATGAGCTTTTTCAATATTTTCCCATCTTTTTTTAGTTATTCTTTTTTTATTTTTCTTCTTGATTTATAAATTTTTTACTCCTAATTAGTATTTTATTAATTACAGATATAGTACTTTCCTAATTAGGGATTTACTTTTTCACTTTCTGAATGATGTCTTTTATGAATAACATGGGCAAAGCCTTTAGGACAGCAATGAGAAGACCACAGGGCCTAGAGGGAAGTGAATGAGAGGAGTCTGGGTATCCTCCTACCAACCAGGTACCACCAGGGCTGATGGGTCATTGTAAGAAATTTGTATTTTGTTCTATTGGACATGAGAAGCCATTGGAGGATTTTAAATAGGGGAGAAATGGAAGGTAAGCTTTGAAATGATCTGGCATGCTGAGTGGAAATAGACTTCCAGGTAAGCGTGTGTGTGTGTTTTGAGGCAGGAAGTTAGCATGGAGGCAGGAAGAGCAGTCTGATGACTATTTTAGGAGTCCAAACAAGAGACAGCCATGGCTTAGATTGAGACTGTGAGAGTGGAGCATTATGGATTAAATCGTGGCCCCTCTGAAAAGATATGTTGAGGTCCTAACCCCTGGTAACAGAGAATGTGTCTTTGTTTAGAAATAGGGTCATTACAGATATGATTAGTTAAAATGAGGTTATACTGGTGTAGGTTGGATCCCTAATCCAAAAGAACTTATGTCCTTAGAAGAAGAAAGCCACAGGAAGTCAGAAACACACAGGGAGGCCATGTAAAGACATAAGATTGGAGTCATGCATCTATAGGCAAAGGAACACCAAAGACTGCAGGCAGCTCCCTAGAAGCCAGGAAGGATTCCTCTACAACTTTCAGAGTTCTAGCCTCTAGAACTGTGAGAAAACTACATGTTTGTTATTTTAAGCCATCCAGTTTATGGTGCTTTGTTATGGTAACTTTGGGAAACTAATATGGATGTGGTGATAACTGGCCACATACATTTTGAGGAAAAGTATATAATATATAGGTAATATATTATTAATATATGTTATTAACTATATAAATTATTTGTTGTATAGTTGTTAATATTATTACTATTATAACATATTACAAATATGATATATATTGGTTAATGTACTTATTGAGAAATTATATACATTTATTGAAAAACATGGAGAAAGAACTGAATAAATATTCACACTTAAAAGGCTCTATATTGTAAAGATGTCACTGCTTCCTTAATTAAATCTATACAATTTCATAATAAATAATAACAGGAATTTTATAAATTAGTGAAATAATTCTAAATGTGAAAATACACAGTTCCAAGAATAATCATGGAAGAACAAAAGTGGGACTTGCTCATATAACAGCAGATAGCAAG
This sequence comes from Tonatia bakeri, assembly GCA_004024845.1. Taxonomy (NCBI): domain Eukaryota; kingdom Metazoa; phylum Chordata; class Mammalia; order Chiroptera; family Phyllostomidae; genus Tonatia; species Tonatia bakeri. Next base: position 89,012 of record PVIA01004122.1, read on the forward strand.
AGCATTCATAAACCCATAGACTGGTGTGGCATTGATACAGTGTCAGAAAAAATAGGCAAATGAACAGATAGTGAGCCAGGAAATGAATTCACATAAATATGAAGAGCTGGTATATTATAGTAATACAAACCCATAAGTGATTCTAGGAAAATGTGAAAAATACCAGTATGTGTGATTCTTACCTGATGCCATCACAAAAAAAATTCTAAAAGGAAAAAACAATATTAAAACATTTAAGAGAAATATATTTGTTGCATATTTTAATCAGAATACTGGAAGAAAAATACAAAATAAAGAGTTTAATGAATATGACTAGTACATTAATGTGAAAAAACTCCTAATGTATCAGAACATACAGAAAGATTAGGTCATACAATTATGAGTCAAAATGCAGTATCCATTTTATTTTATTTAATAAAATCCCATAAATTAGTAAGTAAATGCAAAACAATGCAGGAGGAAAAAATGGGAAATGGATATGCACAGGAAATTCATAGAGATGAAACCCGAGTGGCCAATAAACACTTAAAATATATTAAAAAATACTAGTAATTAGGGAAACTCAAATCAAACATCGAGATATTATTTTACTTAAATAAAAATATTTTAAAATACCAATGGTGGTAAAGAAAGACAAAAATGGGAATTCTGAAACCCACCTGCTGTGAGGTTGTAGTGAAAATTGGCACAATTACTAAAGATGAATTGGTAATATCTAATTAAGTTCATAATATGCATTCACCAGTCACCCAGAGATTCTACTTCTTGGTACATGCCACATAGTAACACTTGCACAAGGAGATATCTACCTGAATGTTCATTATTTGTAATAGCAAAAAATTTTAATAAATCTAAACACTCACCAAGAGAAGGTTAAGTAAAATTGGTGTTTAGATGACCAATAGTATACAATTAATATGTATAAGAATTGATTTTATATTTCCACAAAGAAATATATTGAATATATATTGAAAATATATATTTATATTTCATCAAATAATCATATTGAATAAAAAGTTTGGAATATGAGTCAATGAATATGAAGTCATTTATGTAACATTTTTAAGAATAGCAAATAATTCAATTCATTGAGTTTAATCCATAGTGATAAGGAAGAAAATTCTGAAAAGTCCTAAATTAAATCACAGCAGGTCAGAGTGTGGAAAGAAGAGACAAGAAGGGGTTCCTGGTTGGTGTAGTTCAGTGGACTGAGTGCGGGTCTGTGAACCAAAGGGTCGCCAGTTCGATTCCCAGTCAGGGCACAGGCCTGGGTTGTGGGCCAGGTCCCCACTTGGGGGCATGTGAAGGGCAACCACACATTGATGTTTCCCTCTCTTTCTCCTTCCCTTCCCTTCTCTCTAAAAAATAAATAAATAAAATCTTTAAAAAAAGAGAGAGAGAAAGACAAGAAGGGGTTAATCAGTTAACAAATGCAGGGCAAAACCAACTAACATTCCTAAGTGCGTGTTGGAACTTTGAATTAACTTCTCGGTGGCTATTTCCAAGATTATGTGATAGAGAACTTGAGCCCTGACTGGTGTGGCTCAGTTGGTTGGGCATCACCCCAGAAAGCAAAAAGTTGCTGGTTTGATCCCAGGACAGGACACCTGGGTTGTGGATTTGGCCCCTGGTGAGGGCATGTGTGAGAGGCAGTGGGTGGGTGTTTCTCTCACACATCGATGCTTCTCTCACTGTCTTTCTACCTCCCTTCCCCTCTCTCTAAAAATAATTAAATAACATCTTTAAAAGAAAGAGAGTGAGAACTTAACATATGAACTTACCAATTCTTAACACATAACCAACCTGAAAAAGTGCACCACATGTCTTCCTTATGGACATCTATCCCAGAGCTGCTGCTGGCTGCTTCGCCTGTTCTACCCATCTGTAGCCAATGTAAACTCTTTGAAAACAACTTACATCTTTCCCCCCCATAGCTAACATACAAAATTTTGCCCATCCACTGCAGGACTGTGGCCATGTTGCCTTCCTCACCTAACCATGCTGCTGGTGGTTTGGATTTCACGCCCCAAGACCTGGTCTTTTCCTGTTAACAATGGCCCAGTAAAGTGTTTCTTAAAAACAGGTAAACATACAAACAAAAAAAACCTTTCATCCATGGAAGTCAGTTTTTTTCTTTTACAATAGAAACAAAGACTGGCAGTTGCCACACTAACTTCAGAGTAGTGGTTTCTTTATGGCAGAGAGGGAGGGGGATTATGGCATCTTATTGAAGCAAATATTAGTATTTGTAATTTGGGACATATGACTGGTTTATACTCTGTGTTTTTATATATATTTAACTGAAACAGGCAAGTCACAGAAGTACAAAGGTCAATGTGCATATGAAAATGTTTTCAACCTCAGCAGTGCACAATGAAGTACAATGTCATACAAGATACTTTACACATCTTTAGACCGAAGGACAATATGGCAATGTGCATTACATTTAATTTCTGAATTCCTTTTGAGCCAACAATTCTACTTTAAAAATCCATTCATAGAAAATAATAGGGCAAGTAGGTAAATTCATACACATGGTGATACTCCTCACGTATTTTTATTATAGCAAATATTAGGAACAAATAAATGTCTCTAAATAGATGATTGAGTGAATACTTTATAATGTATTCATCCAAGGAAAACTATGCTGTCATTAAAAATCCAGATGTTGTATTGTCATAAATGAGTATTGTAATATATTTGAAAGTCAAAGTATAATGACAGAAAAGTAATTAAATGTATCATCTATTTTTATTATTGAATATATGTATTGGGATCATATGCATAAAAGTCTGACTTTATTTTAAAGTGTACAATGAGGTCATGAAAGAATGATAATTTCTTTGTAATTATCTTTAGTCTCAAGATCTTTTTTTAATGAGTATGCATGATTTTTAAGATAAAAATTAGAGGTATTTGTATTTGAAAATAAGAAGATATTAAGAACCGAAGACAAGAAATATTTGGAACCAAATTAGAGGAATTTGAACAGTTTCTGAAACTGTGACTCAATGGAGCCACATCATTTGTTGGTTCCTAAATGATGACTGATTCATTGACCTAGTGACTCTGTGGCTCTGTAGGGAGGAGGGAAGTCTTACGATACAGCATCTCCAACTACAGGTCAATATACATACACACAATATAGCGGAGTTACTTATATTCTCCCACAAGGGGGATATTATCCCCAAAGGAGCAAAGATTGGTTCTTAGAGGAAAAAAATATTAGACAGTACAGTGGTTTGTGGCCCTCCAAAGCTCAAACCTACTCAATAAAGTATTATTCGTGAGTACTTAATTTCCCCCATTAAGAAAAAATTAAGTATAATTTAAATGTAAATTATTTTAATTACTTATATTACACTATTTACAGTAATAAAATTTTAATTAAATCAATTTTTCTCCTAAGGGGCAATAGTGGTAAGAGATTTAAAAATACAGAGTAGATGAATTAACTGAGAAGTGCTTAACTCTCCCCCCCTTCAAGGAGATGGTAGAGAATTTAGTATTATTTCACCTCTCCAGACAGCAATTCTATTTTTTATTTTAGTTGTTCTGGATATAAGAAAGGAGGAAGGTTTTTAGGATTACAATATTATTGGAGACTGATTTCTGTCTAGTGCATGTCTTTAGAGACATAGATTGCAGAGACTCAGTTAGGACCTATGTTTGTCCCCATGGATAACCTCCCCCACACATCCTTACCTCTATTTGAGTTTCCCCTCCTGTGCTCTCACTAACCACCTCCACAGCTACCATACACACTATACACAAACCTCACCCACTCAAACACAAAGGTGTGGAGAGAGAATGGAGGTGGAAAATAACAGCAATGACAGGGCTTCTTTGTGAATGGGCTCGGGGAAAAGATGTACTGTACGTGCCAAGGGATTTCTCTGAGCTCTTGATGGATGGGAAGGACAATGGAAGGAGGGACTTGTAAAGGATTTATGGGGGCCAGGATTAAGGTAGCATGTGAGAATGCCGTCACTAAACCGGCTTGAGGTAAATGAAACATGTGGAACACTTCAATGAGACATTAACTAATGCTTCTGCACAGGTGCAACTGAATGAGGCTAACACCTTATAACAGATCCTCTTCATGTTCCCCGGGATGTCTGTGGATAAACATATAGAGGTGGTGCAGACAGGGAGGCCAGGCAAAGGGGGAAACCATTTCTACATTCCTTGCTCTCTAGGCTTGGAAATGTAGTTTGACTCCATGCCCAGAATTTGCCTGCCTATTTCTACCCACCCTGTTAACTACAAAAAAAAAAATCCCAATAAGGCTGAAGAATCCAAGACTTATGCCTTCCTGCCACTTGTTGCTGCCCCGTTGGATGGCCGATTGCTCTGTGATACACGGGGGCCTGAGTCAAGTTATAAATATGGGGACCGAGAAGGGCTCAGCCTGCCCTTGAGATTATGTCTCTCTAGGGGAATCCACCTTATACAAAATAATAAAGCAGACTGGGGGTATGGGAGAGAGAAAACACCTAAGTCTTATTATGTGCCTGATACTTTTATATGCATTATTTTTGAGATTCTCAAAGCCACCCTGCAAAGTAAGTTTATCTTCCTGGTTTTACAGGTGAGAAAACTAAGTAGCAAAGGGATTAAGTGAATTTCTAGCTCAAGGTTTCAATGATAATTGTCAAAACTGGATTGAATAACTTTCTGGACCAAATTCTGGAATGTTATTTCTACCCCCAAGGTTTTACAAACTGAGTTTCATATCATGTTAGTTGGTTACAACCATTATTTTTGTTTGAAGAAATAGAGAAGTAGAATAGAACAGATCATCAGGGTATACTCTTGGTATTCGGGGTGTTTTATCATGAAACTGTAATATGTGTATACTGTGACACATGAAAATGTATTTCTTACAGAGAGTAAGAGGCAAAAGAGTTCAAAGGTTACTAGATAGCACCCGGTTGTATGCCACCTGCATTTTCCTCATCGCCACTCCCAACCACATGGTGCAGGGCCTCTAAAGTGGGCCATCAGAATCAGCACAGTCCCCGCATATACTTGAGCAGTATCAAGACAGACCTAAAGGGAGCCTGGAAGTTAGTTTAAGGAAATATACCTTATAAGATAAAAGAGACTGTGGACTCCTTTTGAGTTTTTCCCTGAAATTTATATGAAGTTGAGAGCCTATTAGTTTTCTGTTATTTTCACCATTATTAGTAATGCATTGAGTAGGAAAAGAAAGGAAGCAAGGGATGTGAGTAGCCTGGAAAATGCTGCTGGGGCCATTGCCCATTTGCAGGCTGTGTGAATTTTTGAGTTTTGAAAATAATTGGCAGGATTGAACTATATAGTACCTTCAGGGAAGATGTATAATGAAGAGAGGTGGATGGAGGAAAAAATAGAGGAATACAGCAGATACAAAACATGATTCTAGGACATTGTCCTCCTCATCACTATGGTCAAGAACCCTGATTATTTTTCACTATGAAGCAGACCATTGACCATTTAGAATTCTAAAACTCCAGGGAAATCAAATCAATTGGGCAACCATCTGTCTTGTAAATAATGTCTTCATTCACTTACACCCCATTTGTGAATTGAGCATCACTATCTGTGCTGTAGATTGATGTACAGCTCTTGCTTCTTCATGTGGTTAGGCAACATCATTGAACACTTACTATTCTATGGAAGGCACAGTGTTAGAAGCTGTGAGGTACAGATTTCCCAGAATAAGGTGGGAAAGAGTTCTGTGAAACAATCCAGTGAACATAAAGGAAGACAATTAAGGGCTAAACAAGAGAGTTTTGTTTAAATCTGCTAAAATAAATAAATTCCACATGGGTAGATCAACCTAAGGAAATTAATAACTTTCAAAGGTGTATTTAATTTGTCTACATAACTTATTTTTGAATAATTTTGGAATTACTAAACAGTTACAAAGTTGAACAGGGAGTCCACATTTACTCTTCCCCCATTATCCTCTAACGTTAACATCTTGTTTGTCAAAACTAAGAAGTTAACATTGGTATTGGCTATTAACCACATTACATACTTTATTCTGGTTTCACCATTCTTCCCATTATTTTTCTTCTTCTCTTTCAGGATCTAATCAGGGATGCTGCATTACATTTAGGGTGTGCTTAATTGTGATATTATTCCTGGAAAGTATAATTCCTTTCCAAGTTTGATTATTTTATAGTGGGCAGAGGGAATAATATAACAGGTGCCACCTGCTAGGGTATTTGTGACTGGATCACTGAAATCTTGATCAAAATGAAACTTAGGTACTATTGCGCCAGTCAGTTAAAGAAGCTGATTTGAACCTGGACAATATAAACCGTGAACACTTCACTCTTTACCTGTGACTTGATCTTGGGAAGTCCTTTTAGACTTTTCCACAATTATTTACAGAAAATTACATATATGAGGTTTGTACAGAAAAAATTCAGTCATTGTTAAATAACAAGTATGATTTGCATGACATTGATGCAACCTGGCATTCAAGGAGAGTGACCTAGAATGTACATGTATGAACAATGACAATTTCACTGTACCACTCAGTGGGCGCAGTAGATGCCATTGAGTGAGCATGTGTACTGTGTGACTGTCACATTCAAAATGACTGAATGAATAGAGCAACAATTCTGCATCAAATTTTGCATTAAATTTGAATATTCCTTTACAGCAACTATCCAGGTGATTCAGGCGGCTTTCAGGGATGATGCAATGAGTGCAGCACAAAACAAAATGGGGCACAAATGCCTTAAAAATGGTTGAGAATCTATTGAAAGCAATCCACATTCTGAAAGACCTGCAATAAGCAGAACATCTGAGAATGTTGAACACATAGAAGCTGCAATCAACAAAGATCTGTGACCGACAGTGTGAGAACTAGAAGCTGATCTGGGGATTCCAAAAACTACTGTGTCCAAGATTTTGCCATAGTATCTAGCCATGAAATGTGTCATGGCAAAATTCATTCTTGTGTTACCAGAGCAGAAGGAACATCGTGATGCAGTTGCTAATGACTTGATTCAAACCAATACCAATGAGCCAGGTTTCCTCAAGAAGGTTATAAGCAGAACTGAATTGTGGGTCTATCGCTATGATCTGGAAACAAAGGCCCAGTGGTCCCACTGGAAGTGTCTTGGTTCTCCACACCCACAGGCAGCATAGCAAAGGCACAGCAAAGGAGCAACAAGATCAAGACCATGTTAACTGTGTTTTTTGATTGGGAAGGTATTGTCCATCACAAGTACATTCCTCCAGGCCAAACAATAAGGAATATTACCTCAATGCTCTTTGTCAGTTAAAAGATGTGATATAACAAAAATGGCTACAGCTATGGGCAACTGGTGATTGGCAGCTTCATCACAACAATGTGCCTACACATGCATCACATCTCACACAGAGGTTTTTGATGAAACATCAAATAACGCAGGTGACTCAGCCTCCTTACAGGCCAGACTTGGTGCCCTGGCCTGTAGGGGCACCAAAGAGTCACATTTCTGACTTTACCCAAAACTAAAATCACTTTTCAAAATCCGATTTCAAAATCACTTTTGAAAGGGAAGAGATTTCAAACCATGCATGAGATTCAGGAAAATATGGCAGGGCAGCTGATGATGCTTACAACAAAGGATTTTGCAGAGTGTTTTGAACAGTGAAAGAGGTGCTGGAAAAACTTTGTGAGGTTCCATGGTGCCTACTTTGAAGGGGACTGAGGTGTCATTGTCCTATGTACAATGTTTCTTGTGTCTTCTTCAATAAGTGTCCCCATATTTCATAATACATGGCTTGATACTCTCTGGACAGGCCTTGTCTATAATCGAAATGGGTCCTATAGCTAATCTACCCATTCCTTTCACTTACAATATAAGAACTGAGGCCCAAAGAAATTTCAGTGACTTCCCTCTAGTCACTTCATGAGTAAGTAGCCAATTCAGAATTCACATTTGTCTCTTTTCTTCTATTTGGAGAGACACACAAATCATTTCTAAATTCTATAAGAGTAAAATGCAATTCTTTTGGGAGAACAGAAAAATGGAGAGAAGAGTTAGGAAGCAAATTAAAGCATTAAGGTATCCTCTTTCCTCTCTCTCCCAAACTTAATACTATCTTTATCAAACATGCTCTCCACTGTGAAGAAACTTTGCCATCTCCACATGTGTGGGCCTTGGAGAATACTTATTCTCTCAGGTACATAATTACCTGTTCTCAACTTTCTACCACATGAGTTCAAAGAAGTTGGACTTCTTGATTCCCTGGAATTCCTCAACAACAACTTCATACTTTGTTAGGGGCTTGGTTGAGCTTTCTTTTCCTTCTTTTCTATGCTCTTTCTTTCCTCTCAAGTTTTGCTTTATCTGTGTTGAATTTTAGTATTTCCTTACCTTACTAAGAAAACTAAACTGTGACCAGGCACTTTGGAAAGAATGTCTGTGAAAATCACAAACTGCTTCCTCTTAATCCACTATGATTAATTTTTCCGTAAGAATTTTGAGTCTATTAGACTTGTTTTTATAGCAGTTACTGAAAAAGGATCTCTGTCAGGCATACCATATATTTATTGTAGATGCCCTTGTTAATGAACTGAAGTCAACATATCACTTTTCAGTTTTAAAGTGGTAGGTATCAAATGAATAACCAGGAACAAAACTTGTCAGTTGTGTCTGGAAAGCCATTGTTCAACACACACTAAATAAAATAAAGTGTGTTGTTTTCAAAGAGATGAGAGCTCAGATTTTTAAAACTCATCACCTGGCCTTACCTCACACAGACACAAAATAAATAAGACTATTCTTTCTCGTAGCATGTGAAGCTCTTTAATAAACAATAGCTTGCTGTCCCACCAGAAATGTAAGGAATCAAAATTCATCTTTATGTGAACTATTTAGTTATGTCTAGATGCATAGCTGAAAAGCACATTTACTTTGGAGTCAGACAAAACTAGATTTAAATACAGGGTTTGTATTTTACTATCTGTATGACCTTGGGTGAGTTATTTATTCCTTTTAGAGATTTATTTTCCTTATCTACAAACACTTCTCATGACCAAGGTGGTGGTGAAAACTGAAAATATTGAATTTTTACCTTCTTAACATCCTGCTGTACTCTACAAGAATGCTTTTATAGTCATGTCTCCCCAAATTATCAAATGGGTAAAAGTCCTACATTGCATATTTCACTCTAGACACAATTTGTTTCCTCTTAATCAAATTAATTCTTCTAAGTCATGTATATCCAAAAGGGTGGTAAATATCTTGAGGTCCTGAGCCATAATATAAATTTGGGTTATTTTGGTTTTCCCTACAACATCATTGTTGTATCCCCCCCTACACAGTGAGGGATTAATGAAACAACAACAAAAAAAATAAATAGAATTAAATTAGTGGAACAGTCTTATAAATGAGAAAAGGAAATTTTCAATGAAGAAATCCTCTATGAAATACAGAGGATCCTAGTTATATGCAGGCTGAATAATAGTCCCCAAAGATGTACATGTTCTAATCCTCAGAGTCTGTACATGTTACTTTTAAATGGCAAAAAGGGATTTTGCAGATATGATTCAGTTGTATAATTTTGAATGGTCTGGCTGGGTCCAGTCTAATTACATGAATCCACTGAGGATTTCTAACCTACAAACTGTAATATAATAAACTTTCACTGTTTTAAGCCACAAAGTATATGGTAACTTTGTATAGAAACAATACCAAAATAGTACAATATTTCCCTAGAAAGCTCCTACATTTACGGAAAGAAGGAAAGACATAGAAGAAAGAAGACATAAGGGAACAGAAATTCTCATGAACATATATTTTTTCCTTTCAGATTTTGGGAATTCAGCGAGGACTTCCATGTCCTAAAATGAGAAGGATGAATCAGATGTGTGCTGACAGCAGCAGCCAAGAGGAGGCCAGTATTCTAGTCATGAGCTCAAACTAAAGATCCACACAGGATAAGCCCCCACTTCCATATGGACTTTGGAGGCTGAAAGCACTTGTTGAGCCGAGGCCTAGGGAAAGAAGTAGGGTAGATGAAAACCCTAGGACACATAGGTTGGCTCAATCCTGGTACCGGTATTCAGTAGTGTTGTGAATTGGGGCAAACCCCAGACTGCTCTAAACTTTACTATCTTCACCTGTCGTTTTGATTTTAAATGTACTTTACTGGTGGAGGTGTCATCAGACTAATGTGTGTGAATCATCAGCACAATTTTATGCACATGGTATGCATTAAATAACCACTAGTCATTTTTAGTTATTTTTATTGGGAGAGAATTGAGATGCCTGAACTTCAGCAAAGTAAAACAAGGTAGTCTCAGGGGATTAATTTATTGGATTAATCAAAAGATTTTACTGTGTATCAGATACCATGTCAGATATTGGAGACAGAGAAATGAATAAAACAGAAACAGACACAGTTCTGACCTCACTGAGTTTGCTTTTGTTTGTATCCCAAACAAAAGTAATTTTAAAAATGATGGGCTTATTTACTGTTTTCAGTCAGTAACAAGGTAATTGAGTAATGATAGTATAAACTGATTTACAACAAGAACATGCAGCCTATATCACACAAAATATTCATAATGTATGATCATTGTAATGATAGTCATGCCTAAATGTTTATTGAGTATTCCTGTTGTACTATTAGGAGAATGACAACAGAATGTCACTGAATGATGGCAGAAAGACAACAGGAGGATTATGATATTGGCAAACTATTGGGGAAGGTGCTCTGTTTTGTCACTGCCATTTTTGTGGGTCTAAGTTCACTATTACAAATAAATTAGTGTCAAAATTTCAACAGCAGTTAAAGATACAATTGGACACACACACACAAAGTCATTTCACTCAAAAAGGAAATTTGTGAAATGGTTTAGGTGGAGAGGGAAGATAATTAAAACTTCCCCAAGTAGCCCTGGCTGGTGTGGCTGTGGATTGAGCACCGGCTTGCAAACCAAAGGGTCGCTGGTTTGGTTCCCAGTTAGGACACAAGCCTGGGTTGCAGGCCAGGTCCCCAATAGGGGGCACTTAAGAGGCAACCACACATTGATGTTTCTCTCCCTCTCTTTCTCCCTCTCTTCCCCTCTCTCTAGAAATAAATAAAATCTTTTTTAAAAACTTCCCCAAATAATATAATAGTATACAAAGAATAAACACTCGCATTTTTTCAGTTCTTCTGTAGAAGGAAGATAGGATTATTGGGACCAAATGAGAGAGAGCTGGGAAACAAGAAATTCTACATCTACTCTGTTTAGAGCCAGGACCAGCCTATGCAAAGGCAAGGAATCAAAGGATAGTTCTTTGAGAGCTAGTGAGTTGTCATAAAAGTGGTGTTATTTACAAGCATTGTCCAAAGAAAGCCTTGAGCAGTCACAGCAAACTGCTACTTGTATACTTTTTAAAAAGACTTAACCTTTTCTTATCAAATGAGTACAAAACTGTATCTCATCATGACCTTCATTTGCATTTCTTTAACCAGTGTTGCTTTGGCTGTGTCTTTAATTTTGATATGCTTTATTTGTATTTTTACTCAGTTCAATGTAGTATTTTTAAAAACAGTTCCCTTGATATTTCCTCTGTAACTCAAATTATTTAGAAGTATATTGTTTAGTTTCTAAATGTTTTGAGAGTTTCAAAGTATCTGTCTGTTATTGATTTCAAGTACACTTTTCTGAAATCAGAGAATGTGTTTTGTATAATTTAAATTCTTTCAAATTTGTTGAACTTTGCTTTATGGCCCCAGGATATGTTCTTTCTTGGTATATGTACTGTGGGCACTTGAGAAGAAGGTGGATTATATAAAATGTTCTTTAAATGTCAATTAGATCATTTTGGTTGATGGTGGTATTGGATTTTATGTCCTTACTAATTTTCTGTCTGGTTGTTCCATAAATTTTTAAGAGAGGTATGTTGACATATCCAACAGCAATTGTAGATTTGTCTATTTCTCTGCTATGTTCCATCAGCTTTTGCTTCACATGTTTTTCAGCAATGTAGTTTGGTTATTAGAATGGTGTGTTCTTGATGGAGTAATTCTTTTATCAATATATAATCTTCCCTCTGTGATAATTTTGTTTACTTTAATATTAATATAGCCACTCTTGGCTTTCCTTTGATTAATACTTGCATGATACATATTTCTTTATGCTTTTAATTTCAACCTGAATTATTTTAACTAGTATGATAAAAGACAATCAAGGGTTGCCAGTGCCAAGATCACAGAAAATTTAGAATTATCTAACAAATCATGGTAAAAATGCTTCAGTGAGCAAGTATGTTATAAACATACTTGAAACAAGTGGGAAAAAATGGAAAATCTCAACAAAGCAATAGGTGCTATAAAGAAAAAACAAATGGAAATTTTAGAACTAAAAATTACAACAACAGAAATGAAAAACTCAGTGATTAGGCTCACAAGCAGATTGGGAAAAACACAGGAAGGAATCAATGAACGAGAAAGCAGAACAATATAAATTAACCAATATGAAAAACATAGAGAAAATCATCTAAAAAAACAAATGGAGTCCTGGAGACCTGTGCAACTATAGCAAAAGATCTAAGATTTGTGTTACCAGAGTCCTGGAAGGAGAAGAAAAATATATTTAAAGAAATAATGGCTAAAAACTCCCAATTTGGCAGGAGACATAAACCTATAGATTCAAGAAGCAAAGCTCTAACAGAATCCAAAAAAAAATTTATCAGAACACATTATAATTAAACTTCTGAAAAGTAAAAATGGGGGAAAAAGTTAAAGCAGCTAGAGAAAAACAACACCTCATCTGCAGGGGAAGAACCATTAATATGACAATGGATTTCTCATAAAATAACATGGAGGCCAGAAAAAAAGTGGCACAATATTTTTCAGATGCTAAAAGGAAAGTAATGGTAACCCAGAATCCTATAGCCCATGAAATATATTCTTCAAGAATAAAAATAAAATCAAGGAATTACAAGATGAAGGAAAACAAAGATAATTTCTCCTCTGGACCTACCTGAACAAATGGCTAAAGGAAGCACCTGAGGCTTTGAGGCTTTGTTAAAAACACTTCAGAACAAATGTATTAGTCACTGTCACCTGGGGCAATGGTTTACAGTTGGGGTAGATAATACACTAACCAAAAATCTTAGGAAGAAAGGCTGGGGAATGAGGTTCTTTGGTGAATAAAGACTTTGAAGAGCTCTAACATATTCCTGGGAACCTAGAAGACCACACACGTGCCCAAGTCTGGGTGCATGTTAAAAAGACTTGAGAGAGCCCTCTCTTCTTGCCTGTGGCTGAACTTCAGGTTCCATGCAAGCAGATGCAAAGGCTGAAGCTGAGCTGTGAACTGTGTATGAGTGCTAAAGGTATGCCCGACACACATACAGAGCCCATGTGTAAATACTGGGGTATGTGTGTGTGCAAGTGTATGTGCACACATATGTCTGTCTGTGTGGTCATTCATTTGAAAAATCCTCTGCTGCATCACTAGCTTACCACTAAGCTAGTGGAACAGAAGCTTTAGTGGCCACACATGACAAAAGATAAAAACTTTACAAAATTAGCTCAGAAAAGTCATTGAACAAACAACGACAGCTCCAATAAATAGTAACAATAAATGCTCAGATGAGAGAAGCATCTGATTTATATAATTACTACATGATAACATTCAAATTTTCCTGATTTCAACAAAAAGTCACAAGGGATGCATAAGAAAAAACAAAAAAATAGACCACGCATAAAATAATTACTAGAAAATATCCCAGAGGAGGTTCAGACATTTTTTTCTTACTAAACAAAGACTTTCAATTGCCTACTTTAAATATGCATATTAAGCTAAAGGAAACCATGATACAGTGTCTCACCACATAGATAATACCAATAAATAAAAATAAAAAATATAAAAATGAACCAGACGAATTCTGGAGTTGAAAAGTACTATAGCTGAAATTATAATTTCACTAGATGGGTTTAACATCAGATTGAGTAGCTAGAAGAAGGAATCAATGAACTTTAAGGAAGGATAATTAAAGTTATCCAGTCTGAGTGGCACAAAGAAAACAGAATGAGATAAAAATGAACAATGTCTAAGAGACCTGTGGGATACCATCAGCCATACCTGCATATATATATTGGAAATCTCTGAAGGAGCAAAAGTATATTTGAAAAATAATAGCCCCAAAATTCCCCCATTGAGTGAAACATAATCTGTACATCCAATAAATTCAACAAACTGTAGGAATGCTAATGCAAAGAAATCCACTCCAAGCCACACTGTAATCAAACTGGCAATATCCAAAGACAAAGAGGGAATCTTGAAAGCATCAAGAGAGAAGTGACTCATGGACAACAGACCTTCAATAAAATTAACAGCTGGGTTTTTTTTTTTTTTAATCAAAAACCATGGAGATCAGAAGAGAGGGGCACAACATACTCAAAATGCTGGAAAAAAAATACTATCAACCAAGGTTTCTGTATCTGGCAAAATATGATTCAAAAATGAAGGAGAAATTAAAACATTTCCAGATAAACAGAAACTCAGTTCTTCACTGCTAGTAGACCTGTCCTACGAGAAATGCTAAAGGGAGTCATTCAGGCTTGTATGAAATGATAGTAGAAGTGACTCTGCTATCTCAGTGAGCAATTAACAGGTTCTTCATCGCTAGTGTATAGAAATATAAACACTTTGTATATTTATCTCATATGCTGAAAAATTGCTGACATATGCTGACTCAACAAAAAAATAACAACACTGGTAAGGTTAACTACCTAGATAAATATAACGATGAGTATTAATGAATTTTTGGTTTTCAACTCCTCTTTGACAAATCTTTAGAGAAGACCAGAATTACTATAATAGGAAATAAAGGTGGGGACATTACTACTCACCTTTCAGAAATAAAAAAGAATTTTAAGTAAATACTATTAACAATTATATGCCAACAAATTAGATAACTAATGCACAGAAATTGTCAAAACTGACTCAAGACTAAATAGAAAATATTAAGACATTTAACAAGTAAAAAGTGATTTAAAGACTTCCTACAAAGGGCCCAAGTCAGGTGACTTCATTGGTGAATTCAACCAAATGTTTTAAGAACAATTGACAACTGTCCTCAAACTCTTCCAAAATAGAAGAAAAGGGAACACTTACTAACTCATTCTATGAGGCCAGTGGTACCCTGATACCAAAGCCCACAAAAGACCACATAAGAAAATGAAATTACAGATTAATATACATAATGAGCATAAAGGGAAAAATTCTCAACAAAATGCTGAAAAATGGAACCCAATAACATATTAAAACAATTACACACCATGACCAAATAGGATTTATCTAAGAAATCCAAGGATGTTTCAGTATATGAAAATCAATCAATTTAGCATCTATATTAATTAGAATAAAGAAAAAAGCACATGATCATCTCAGTCAATGTAGAAAAAAAATATTTGCCCAAAATCCAATATCCTTCCACTAAAAGCACTGAACAAAGTAGGAATAAAAGGGAACTTTGTCAACCTAATAAAGGGCATTTATGAAAACACATGGCCAACCTATTTAATGGTGAAAGATTGAAAGCTTTCTTCTTAATATTGGGAACCAAATATTGATGTCCACTGTCACCACTTCTGTTCCACATTATACTGAAAGTTCTCACCGGGGCAATCAGGCAAGGAAAAGAAAGAAAAGGCACTCTGATTGGGAAGAATGGAGTGAAACTATGAGTATCTAGTCACAAATGACATGATTTCATGTATCTAAAGCTTTAAAGTATTCACAAAATATTATTAGAGATAATAAGTTCAGCAATTTTTCAGCATATGAGATAAATATACAAAGTGTTTATATTTCTATACACTAGCGATGAAGAACCTGTTAATTGCTCACTGTGTACTTAGTGGCTCCATACTGTTCCTTTTGTTTGGATGACCTTGTTCTCTGCCATACCTTTTCTTCCTGGTAAACTCCTAGCCATACTTCAGAGCAAATGTGAATCTCACCTCCTCTAGAGTCTTTGACCCTCCCTTCAGTATCCCTAAGCTACTTGATGTCCTTATCAATTAAAGGTGTGACCCAGGCAAGTTACTTATTCCGTGTAACCCTCAGTTTCCTTCTGTAATGTGGGGATAAAAATATCAGTATGATTGTCTGTGTGGTCAGCTTGTTGTGAAGATCACGCAGCTTAAAGCAGATGGAGTACTGAGCACTGCGAGAGTGCTGCTATGAGTGATTAATGCTACTCTTTGCTAGAGCTCCCTGGAGGCAGTGGTCCCCTCAATGGAGGGACTAGCCTTATTCATCTTTGTATCCCTAAGACATAGCAGCCAGCTGTGTACTCAGTAAACAGTGATTGACCCATCAACCTGGAAGGATCCTTCCAGATCCTCCTCTAGCTCTCATTTCACAGATGTGTTCACTGAGGCACAGAGAGAAGGAACTTGCCTGTGGTCTCACCACCAACAGGCAATAGGGCTAGGCCTCTGACACCGGAAAAAATGCTTTCTGCTCTTTCTCATGCTGCCTTGTGTGCTCACAAATTCAGAGACTCATTTTTCTCTTCCCCAGGCAAAGCTTTGTGAAGCCTATTGCAATGGTTAAGTGACAGCAAGAAAGAGTTGCTCTTCCTCTGGGCAAATGTGGGTAGTAGTAAACTCTCCCTGGGGTAGGGTTTCTATGGGACAATGCTGCTGGGACTGCAGGGAGCCACCAGGAAGCCCTGCTGGGTGCCAAACCTCACCCCCAAACACCTCCCCTCTGCGGCCCCATAAATCGCTGCACAGGGTATGTCAGACTGGACCCTTGTGTGACTTTTTGTATCCCCAACAGTCATTCAACTGAGTTATTACCAATAGGACGTGAACATATGCACTTCACACATATGTACTGAAACCTCTGAAATCTGTCCAAACTCCTCAGACTCTGAGACTGAGACAAAGTTCATGACCCAAAGATAAGAATCTAAGCAGTTTATGGAATACCTAATTCTCTCTTCATTTTAATCTCCTCTATATTTTTTAACAAGGAGCTTTTTATTGGATTGTTTAATAATGAATGAGCACTTCTGACACATTTAATAGAAGGAGCCCTATATAGTACAAAGAACTCTGATTTGTTAATGAAGTCTCTTGGATTTTAGTTCTAACTAACAGGCTGTATGGCCTCAGGCAAGTAGTTAACCTTTCTGATTATCAGTTTCCTCATCTGAGTAATGGAAGTCTATGGTTCCTAATTTCCCTTCAAGGGCTAATATTTTAGGTGTCTATCTAAATACACCCCATCATGCATTTAAGATCCCAGAAAGTGTCCCTTCAACCATTGTGATACTCACACACTCCTGTGGCTGGCATTTTTGCCATAGATCTGTGTGATGCAGAAGGGGAGGAAGGAAAATACAAGACTGGCATTTGTGACAGGAGATTTCATGAGATAGAAGAAAGGCACATTGGTATTTAAATCTTAGTTCTGACAGGAACATTCTATGTGGCTAAAATTTAATTATATAATATGTAAGTAATGTTCTTAGTACAGTGAATTATATTAAGTTTAAGTATGTATTAAACATATGATTGCCTGGCTGGTATAGCTCAGTGGATTAATGTGGGCTGTGAACCAAAATGTCACAGGTTCGATTCCCAGTCAGGGCACACGCCTGGGTTGTGGGCCAGGTCCCCAGTGGGGGCCATGTAAGAAGCAACCATACATTGATGTTTCTCTCTCTCTTTCTCCCTCCCTTCCCCTCTCTAAAAATAAATAAATAAATAAATAAAATCTTAAAAAAAAACATATTGATTGCATCTTGGACAATGCCTGGCACGTAGTAGGTGCTTACTAAATACTAACTGCTCATCTGCCTTCTCTTGCTGCTGTACCTCTTGATAGGGATTCTAGGTGGATGGGGGACTACTGCCAGGCTCCATCCCACTCTAGTGTTTTGTGCGGGGCTCCCTGGTGACCCACCCATTGGGCCAGCCTCCCTTGCTTGCATGTAGCTGACCTGAAATCAGATCTCAGATGTTTCCCTGACAGTCCTGTGTTTTATAACAGGGAGACTCAGTGCTGACATTGTTTAGTGATTATTTACACTTGGACACTACTAATAGACTGAATGGATGCCAGGTCAATTCAGAACATTCAGTTCCCAAAGGTGGACACAGGATAGAAACTATAGCATCTCGTCGATAAAGTATATTTTAGGCATTTCAGTGAGAATTGGATCTTCTGCCTTTTTTTCTGACTCTCCTCCCCTGTTGCGGACACTGGCCAACAGTGTCCACGTCATTGTGGATGAGATACAAGACAAATTCACATGGACTACTGAGTCTTGTAGAGGAAAAGGGACAGCACAGCCACTCTCTCAAGAGGAGAGCACCTGACCCTTACCTTGA
Organism: Tonatia bakeri; assembly: GCA_004024845.1. Taxonomy (NCBI): domain Eukaryota; kingdom Metazoa; phylum Chordata; class Mammalia; order Chiroptera; family Phyllostomidae; genus Tonatia; species Tonatia bakeri. The sequence continues at coordinate 107,357 of PVIA01004122.1, forward strand.
CAAGCTTTTATTGCCTTTCTGGGCACATTACATTGAGGATGGTCCTCATTTACTATGCACAGATTTGCTTTAGGTGGTTACCTTTTACAAAAAAACAAGGGAGAGGATGTTGCTAATTACATCACAGAAGGATATTTGCAAATGTAAACGGAAAAGTGGTTGAACTAGTTACACCCCTCCTTGGAAGGTTTAGCATAGATTTTAGGAAGTTACTTTAAAGATATGCAGTAAACATTTGCTGCCTCAATTCAGGATGAGGGAGTTTTAGCAAAAAGCAAGTCTCAAAGTGGTCTAGGTACAAGGCAGGCCTGATTTCCCATGGGGAAACCTATTTGTGAGCATGGGTCCTGTGTATCAAACCTCACTTTTCACTGGCCTTTCCAAGGGGGAGCTGAACCCACGCTATGCAGAATGGTCTCCTGTACTCCCCCATTTTGGTGCACTCTCCACCCTGCCCAGTAGACAATTCTGCTTGGACTTCTGCTTCCAAGAAGCTTTTTGAAGTTGTTCTCATTCTGACCAAATGTAATGTGTTTTATTGTCAGCCTCAGGATTTCTTAGTCTCTTGATAATCTTGAGATAGGATTACTTCTGTGCTCCTTAGAGAAGCCTTGCTCAGTAACTGGCTCACAGAACTAAGAGGCTTCCACCTTGCATTTAAATAATCCAATTTGATTCACAGAGTCCCAGGCATTTGGGGAGGAGAGAGAGACAGGGAAGATTGTACATCCTCAAATTCATGCAACCGCTTCCCTGGCAAGGGATAATCTATTTCACAAATTATTCATTTACCTGGTAAGTTTGAGAGACTGAATAATATATCCTCACCCTGCACCTGGAAGTTTTACTTTGGCTCTTATACAACACTCTGCCTCAGCACATGCATGTGGCTATTTCACCAAAAAGTTATTTTATCCTTGGATGTTATAAGCTTTCCAGTCAATTTCCCAAGGAAATATTTAATTGAGAGAAGGATAATGTAAAATAAATTGGAACATCCTATCCTGAGGGCAGCTGGGAAATGTACACTGCTTGCCAAAATGTTTTCTGGGAGAAATGTTTAAACAAATTTAAAATGAGTGTAAAAATTTCTCTCTTTTTCCTCTTCCCTCACCTCCTTGTTACTGCAGATTTCTGAAAATAAAGCAATAAGATTTTACAGTATAGTAAGTGTATTTGCCTCTCTGTTTAGTCATAATCAGACATAAACAACATGGTATTTTAATCCCTCCAAAAGTCAATTTATTGGTGTATGTTATAAGACCATAGGACATTTTTACATTTTTGATAGACTTATTTATTTAAAAATATCCTGTCATTTGTTCTTATGAAATGCTGTGCATAAGAGAGAAAATTTGTATTTGCTTTATGTCATGAACTTAAAATGCTTAGTACATAGATCCCACCAAAATCCAGCTTTCTGTGTTGATGGGAAGGATCTGCCTTCTCTCCAGGGTAGAGTCTGGAGCCAGGACAGTGGTGGGGGAGAGCGCTCCTTTCACAGCTGCCCGGACCCTAAGCCAGCACCTCATGCCCACCCCCTGCCTTCCACACTGGCTTGGTACCTTAGGAACATTGCAAAATGCCAGGACAAACTTGATCAATAAATATTAAATCTTAATAAATTATTTAAAAATACATATACACAAAAACACACACACATGGTCTTATGTTTTCCAGAAGCATATCCTACGCACAGCATGAGGGTGAATATTTTAGTCCTGAGCCCAGGAAGCGCTGGTAGGAAGCCGAACACAGTGTGTTCATGAGTAGAATAGGGTTGAGGCAACTGGAGCTCAGGATTAGGTAGAACTCGTGTCAGGTAGTCCAGGTTGTGCCTCTGGAGGCATGGAGTGCTCCTGTCTGCCATTGGCTGAGGATCCTCCCTCCACCAGAGCATGAAACACGGCACCTCAGCCTGTCCTGTGTCTGCCTAGCACGTTCTCTCAAGCAGAGTTGCAGGTGCTCACAATAAGATGCCACCCACAGGTCCTGGAATGGTGAGTGCCAAGTGGCCAAATTTAGGACACTAAGAACACCTGCAACATATGCCATCTAGCACTTGGGGGAAAGGAAATTGAAATGTGAATGAGGAGTAGGTGTGAGTTGTAAAGGCAGATAAACACTCCCACAAGATGCACAGGACACCCCCCCCCCCGCCTCTTAAATTTAGTTGCACAATCATTTACACAGTGCCAGAAGAGTTAAAAAATCATTTTTAAATGCTGCCAAAATGAGAAGCTTTTTTCTTTGTGGATCTTCTTGCCTTTCTCTCACTTTCCTGTTTTTCCTCATCTTTTAATGATTAGCAGTATGCCTCACTCATGGCAGGTACATTGTAAGTTTTTCTATAGCTTCTCTCTTATTTCCCAATGCCCAACTTTCTAACTTCCAAATTCAGCCTGCAACTATGGGCTCCAGCTTCCCCTTGTCTCCCAGTATTTTATGGAATCTGATCTAACTCCTAATTTCACGAATTGGGGCTGCTTCTGAGACGTAACCTGCCTTGGCCACAGTGAGAGACAACTGTGTTACTGTACAATCTTCTTTCACCTTCAGCTTGTCACTTGTGGCTTTTATTTGCTTTGTTGCAGCAAGTGTTCTGCCTTCTAAGTCTGAAAAAAGACCCATCAGTCACGCTCGTCTGCTCCTACGCATTCAGTTCTGCCTTGACTCTAAGGGTAACTTTTATCCTGTTCCATCTTCCACCCTGTGGCCCCTGTCCTACTCTCAGTGGACTAGTGGACCAGCTTTTGGCCAGCATTGCTACCTCCATCCTCAACATTGACTGGAACACAGATCACAGTTTCTATTTACAGAATATGTCCAGTACTCATGAGAAAAATTCTGTCTCCTCAAGAACTAAGAAAGGAAGCAGTCTTTCCTTCTAAGAGAAATAACATATTTTCTAATATTTGCCTCATCTGATGAACTAGACAAAGATAGTATAAAATTTGGCTGTATATTTCTAAATTTCTATTGATTTATATCCTATGATTTTCCCCCACCGTAGTACATAACTTTGTAGTCAGCCTTCAAACTATGGCAAAAGCGTAGAAAACTTCATTGAGAGGCCTGGGTTCCAAATCCACAGTTGATGACTTTTGCCAGTTTCTTGGCTGGTTGGCTGATAGCTAAATCAGTGGTACCAAAAGCAAGCAAACAAGTAAAACACAAAACAAATTATTTCTTTAAGGATGGGAGATTGCCTTTGCTGTTGTCATAGGCATCCCAAATAAAGGCTGATGTTTTCCCTGCCAGAGATGAGAGCTCCTATTAATAATGAATGAGAAAGAAAAGAGAGTTCCAAAAAGCCAAGGGGACTGTTTGAGGTGTCCTTGTAGGTCCTCAGCTCTTGTTGAAAGATAATCAATTACGTGTGAAGAGATTATTTCTAATTCTAGGACTAATTAGTCATGTAAACATAAACAGTTTGTTTCTTCATCTTCAGAAAGGGACTAATACTGCCCTACTCACCTAGAAAGGGTTTAGATAATATAATGTAGGGGAAAATGCTATTTGGTAAACACAAGGACTGACAGTTATTGAGACTGACTTGTAAATGAGGGAAGCAGGTTTTAAGATCATTGCTTAGTTCCTCCATAACAGCACTTGTTTAAGTAGGTTCTTCCTAAGTCCTGCAAAGGTATAGAATTTTAATTTCTGGTGGGTATGGAAGATCCAATTCCCTTTGGCTACTAACTCTGCCCTGAAAGTCTCAGACTGTTGTTCTTAGCGACAATTAGTGGAATGTCAGGACCAGGCTCTGGCAGCCATGAGTAATGAACTTGGCCCCTTAGGAGCCATATGCTTAAAACTAGTTTCTAGCTATAAAACCTACCATGGTGAGAAATACCTCCTGAAACAAGAAATGCTCTTTTCTCATTGAAAGATGCATTTTCTACATTGGTGATGCCACAATTACCCCTATTGTTGTACGACTAAAGTACTTACTTGGCCCTTATGAAACTGGGGTACCTTTTGTGTACATTGCATAATAAGAAGAGCTCAAGCCTTAGGCCCATACTCTGGTATGCATTGTTCATTTGTCATAGCGAAGGCCACTCTACTTTAATCAAACAATATGCATTAATTACATTCTTTGCCTGCCATGAGCATTATGTGCTTTCAGATTCTGGAGAGACCAGGATGTGTTCTTGAGAAACAGGCAAGAACACTTCTCCCTTGCTGGCTTGAGATGTATGCTGAATTTGGGAGCATGACGATTCTTGATCACCTTAGCCAGGGAGTCAGTGTATTTTCTGTCCCTGGGCAATTGTTTCTTCTTTCCCTGGGGGAGGCCCAGAGAGATAAGCATGACTTCCTCTGACATAAGGGCAGTGTCTGTCAGTACTAGTCAGGGTTTCTTCAACTTCATGAAGCATGGACTCCTCTGGCAGTCTGATGAAACCAAAGCACCCTTCCCAGAATGATATTTTTAAATTCACAAAATAAAAAACACTAGTGTTACAAAGGAAAACAATTATATTGAAAGAGACTTTGACATCAGAGACATTAGGTTAAGAGCCCCTATGGGTGAAGATTCCTTTTTGATAAAGGACATGGTACAACAATAATAAAAAAGAAATTCAAAATGTTTGGATTGAGCTTTGTTGTGCTTTTTCTTTGAAGAGCTTACAGAGTTTTATTAGAAGTGTTTGAACATAATATTATCTCATCAGTGCAGACACAGACATCTACCTAGTCCAAAGGCTGCTACGGAGTGTGTGGCGGGGGCTCCCCTCTAGCTTTCGCTTCTCTCTCCTGCCCTGCCTAATGGAATGGACCAAGCCTTGAGTACATGACCATTGAGTAGAGGGTCCCAGGGACTGAAGGTAGAGCTGCTATTGTAAAAAGCAGGAATGATAAATGAAAGAGAGTGAGTGTGATTAGGTCAAAACTAGAAAGGCTGGAGGGGTCAGAACAGAGAGACAGAGCCAAAAGTAGCCCCAACGAGTGAAGTGTGAATCTTGAGCAAGGATGGTTGAAAAATGCAGTGGGATTCAAGATCACATTAAGGGTTGATTCTGATCTTACTAGCTGTATCATGGTATGGCTCTGATATAATTTGTCTCTAAGTCAAAGGAAAATTAATGTTTTTAGGTAATAGTGACAATATTTGACATTCTAGTGCAAAAAGCAGATATTTTGTTTTCTACATATGAATACAAATTTCTATTTATGCAAATAAACCTTAGGCATGAAAACCAAACATGGAAAGATTTCATAATTTTAGTTTGTCGGTTAGGGTAGTGGATTTACTTATAGTTTCTTCTTAATGACTTGAAAAAGATTTTTTTAAGGCAACAGATTCATCATCTTTTCCTCCACAAATTGACTTAAGAAGAGCTTTAATTCTGTGCTCTGACCATCAAACTTCCTTTATTAACCAGTTGTCTTCCCCAAGAAAGCCACCTAGTGGTCATTATAAGAAACTCTCCAATCCTGAGTTCTTGATCACAGCACTTTTCAAACTGTAGCATGCAGGATCTGCTGGAGGGCTTGTTAAAACAGATCACCCTGGCCAGGTTGCTCAGTTGATTGGAGCATTGTCCTGTACCCCGAAAGACTGTGGGTTTGATTCTTGGTAAGATGATACCTACGTTGTGGGTTCCTTCCCTGACCAGAGCGTGTACAGGAGGCTGACTGATATTTCTCTCTCAGATTGATGTTTCTCTCTCTCTCTGAAAGGCAATGAAAACATACCCTCTGGTGAGGATTAAAAAAAAACACAGATTGCTGCACCTCATTCCCAGAGCTTCTGATTCAGTAGGTCTAGAGTTTGCACCCCAAATTTTCATTTCTAACTATCTTCCAGGCAATGTAATAAAGCAGAGCTGCTAGCCTGGGGGCCACACTCGGAGAACTACTGCTCTACCATAATATTCTCCCTTTTAAGGAGCACATGCATAGGCTATACTCTATGCTTTTCAACAATTTCACTAAACACAGGTCAGTTCATTTCACACTGTAGGTTGGTCTCTTTTGCACATGAATACACACTTAACTTATGTGACTGCATTTTTGTAATGTGTCCAACTTTTGCCAAAAATATCATAGAAAAATATCATTTTCTGCTTTTTTCTCTCACTTTTCTTTACTTCTTTTTTTAGATTTAATTAAAATTAAATGATGGAAAAGAAGAGCCTAATATAGCCTGATGAGTATGACTAGTTAATGCATCTGATGAAATAAATAACACAGGTTCTGAAATTTGCCAATTGCCATTGAAGCCTTAGAAAGTGTCCAATTATTTACTAAGGTCTTTGTGGCTTCTACATCTTCCTCTGATTAAAAAATGTGTTTCTATTAAAAAACTATTCAGAGTAGAAAAGTTATTTTACATTTTGTTGAAAGCACAGAATAGTATAAATACATTTTGGGTTAAGGAAATTTTGAGGAGCCTTAAGCATAACTTCTAATCTTATTTCTCTGTGAAATGGGTTCTGACTTCTAACATATATCAACTTATAAATGATCCTTTGGAGATTATCCATTTATCAGTTTAAGGCCAACAGTGCTCATACAAAACTTTGATAATCCAGTTGTGTGCACCTGTATAATTCACAAAGAGAATTATCTATCATAGAAAACACAAGAGGCAGAGAAGCAGAAATGTGGTGATTAATATTTTAGTTACAACCAAATGGGTTGTGAACCAGATTACTCCCATAAACTTCAGAGTAGTGATAGTGGTATTTTTAAAGACCTTGACTTTTTATTTTATCTCAGGAGTATTTTGAAAATAAAACCAAACAAATAAGTCTTCCTCCTAGTTTATTTCATCTTTTCAGAAAAATTTCATGAGACAGTGATGCATATGCTGTTTCCCCAGACCCAGCACAGTGACCCATCAGTCTGTCCCCAGCAGTTGTGTCTGCAGAGGGTGAAATGAGAAGCTTGCATGTCTCTTCAGCGGAGCCCTGGGTGAAGATGAAAGACACACGAAGGGCACCCTGACCCCATCTTCATCAGTGTCTGCACTGCCAGTGTGACTTTATAGGCCAAGTGAAAAAATACTGGGGACTAATTTGTAAGTGAATGCTTTCTTTGAAGTGAGGCAGACAAGTGGATTCAAAACAATTGTATGTGTAAGTAAAATTGGGCATGCTTTTTAAAAAAAAAATAACCAGGGCTTTTGACACAGCAGAGCCACAAGGCCACAAGCACAGAACATTTATTTAGTAGGGCCTTTGTGACCAGCAGTCTTAGATCTCGGGACTTCAGGGAAATAAGGAAAACCAGTTGGCAAACTGAGGTGTCGATGCGTCTTATGTCTGTTATAAGGTTTCTTCTTAAAGAAAGATGGTGTCATGATTCTGCTCTGCACTCAACCCTCAGATTCAGCTTCTACAGCCCAAGGCATGATAAAGTATTGGTTCATGGAAAATGAATATTCAAAGCATAAAGGTATTGCAGGCACACTTTACCCCAAAGACACAAGACCTTGATGGAATCATGTGAGCCAGTACTCTATTACTATACCTTGTGAATATCTCTCCAAGTCGTAGGATCAGGGACTCCAAAGATGTTGGGTTGTTTTTCTCGGGTTAGGAGAGAAACTCTTTGGAGATAAGACCCTGTGACTGACAGAGATACAAGAATCTGGTGTCAAGCCGCCTCAGATTGCCCTGGGTAGAGTTTTCTCATAGGCTTCTATGAGATAACACCTTTTTTCCTAGGGGAAGATGCTGCAGTGAGCACAGAGGATGCCAATCATGTTGCAATCAATACAATTCAAATTTAAATTACCCAGCATTATGCCTGCTTGAAATTCAAAGCCAAACTCATCAGCGGCAAAGATTTCATTATCTTATCAGAAAAGCACTCTTATAATCTATTAAGACTCATAACACTTGTGTACTTACTTCCCACCAATACCCACTTTGAAGCATCTTCAAATCAGTGTTTATGATAATCAAGAATCCAAAATGACCTCCAAAATCCTGGATAAGCACGGGAACCTGGGAAGCATGATAAACTCCTGCCAAGAGCAGGGGATTTTCCAGCCTGGGTCTTTTTTTGCCTTCTCCCTTCTTTGCCTTCAAGGCAGGATTTCTACCATCTCTTGGTATTTTTGGTCACTGAGCTCTTCCTCTGCCTGCCAGCCCAACATCCTCACATTGATGAGGAGCCAGAGAGCCCAGGCAGAATACCAACGCATTGCTCCACCCAGCAGGCAGCACATCTGTATTTATCATGGTAGGAATAATACGGGCATATGCAAAAAACAGCTGCTGCCTTCGGGTCTCCAGCACCCACGAACAAAAATAAGTCCAACCAACCTAATATATTTTCCACTGCATGTCCCAGAAGTTTGAAAAGAGCTCCTTAAATTGCTTTTGTTTCCATTTTTACGGCCCCAGGGGGAAAAATATCTATCAAATTTAGTATATGCGTTTTACTTTGTGGTGGTTTGAGATTCAACCATATCATCTGTAATGAAAACAGAGCAACCTTTAAAGTAAATTTTTTTAAGAAAACCTCTCTACCAGAGACATGGCCTGAACCAGTGCCAAAGATTTCAAGCTGGTGAACCAGCAAAGGAGTCAGATAAATCTGAATGAGTGTAACAGATCTGATCTATTTCAGCTCAGATTAACCTCTCTACTGTGTCTTCCACATCCAAAAATCCTGGGTTGCAGAAATAAAAAAAAAAAAAATGTTTAATAGAGCAGAAGCCTCAGGGGAGAAAAATTTTAAAAAGAGAGAAATCACATTAAAAAATGAGACCATGGCTATACATGACTGGACTATCATGAGGGTGGAGAGCAGGGAAAGGAAGGATTCTGAACCATGCTGATCTGAGAGGCAGATTTATTTCACTTGTATATAATAATTCCAGATCCCAGTGACAATTTCTATTAGTTGGCAACAGCTGCTTATAGGTCAGATAACAATCGCATTAAATAACCTCATAACGAACAACTGCGGATTTCACATTGGTGTTAATTGCATTTCATGATCTCCAAAAGCCTCAAACAGGCTGTGTGAAAAACCAGAACCAGTTCTGCTTTTCTGATTTCTTCACCTAAGAGAAAGCTTTTACAAATCTTCAGAAGGAAGGTGGAGGGTGGGAAGGTGATTATGAGTCATGGACTAACTGGGTCTTTCTGGGCCAAGGTCAGTGGATAATTTCTAAGAATGGAGGGCACCCATTCAAGTTAAAAGGAGTTGAAAGAGATGTGTATTGGAGCCCATGTACAGATTTGTACAGTATGAGCAAGGAATTAACATATAGGGGTCTTCTTCTCTGTGTTTGTCATAATGCTTGGTTTGAATCCTGCAACTTAAGCATCACAGTGATTGGGACAGTCCAATCTGAATCCAAGTGCACAGGCTTTGGGTAAGTGTCCTAAGTTTGTGTTTCTCACGCTACCCCTGCCCCTACAGTTTGATTGAGATATTATTGACATGTAATGTTGTATAAGCTTAAGGTATGCACCATAATTATTTTATATATGCATATAATGTGAAGTGATTATCACAGTCAATTAATATTCATCACCTGATATGGTTACATTTTTTTCCCTATGATGAGAACTTTTAAGTTCTCACACTTTCAAAAGAGCATATGAGCTTACCTAAGGTCTTGCCCCATACAGATGCTGATTTAGCAGGTCTAAGGTGAGGCCCAAGATTCTGCATTTCTGAGTGCCCAGGTGATGTTAAATGCCATAGCTCCTCAGACCATAGTCCCAGTGCTGGGTCACAAACCCCTGGCATTTCAACACTGTTGGGACTTTACAACTCTAAATTCTGGGACAAAAGATGAGTTACACCAGATGGCATTCACTGATACTAAATGCATCCAGGCAAAGGCAAATTGGTCTAGCTTCTGACTCCTTTACATCATAATCCACTAGAACTTCTCCAAAGAATCTGTATGGCTGCAGCCATTAGCATTGTTTTGATTTTCACTGTACAAATTCTCAAATTTACTTATGAGCACCCTGGAGAGAGCTGTGACAAAACTTTGGATATGTGTTAAAGTCTGTGACCCTTCTTCAGCTCTGATATTCAAAAATATTACTTAGAGACAGGGAAATAAAAATTTTAAACACCCACACTTTCCCACTTGAAGACTCCATTATAATTTTTTTAATTCTCATCTGAGGATATGTTTATTGATTTTAGAAGAGGAAGGTGAGGGGAGAGAGAGAGAAACATGGATGTAATAGAGAAACATCAATCTGTTGCCTCTGACTGGGGATGGAAGCCACAGCCTAGGTCCTTTTGGTATATGGGATGATGCTCCAAACAACTGAGCCACCGGGCCAGGGCTCCACTATCATTTTTTAAAAGATTTTATTTCTTTATTTTTAGAGAGAGGGGAAGGCAGAGGAAAGAAACATTAATTGGGTGCCTCCTGCACGTGCCTCAACCAGGGACTGGATCACACCCCAGGCATGTGCCCTGACTGGGGATGAACCAGCAACCTTTCGCTTCACAGGACGACACCTAACCAACTCAGCCACACTGGTCAGGGCTCCACAATCATTTAAATACTTATTGAGAAGGCAAAAAGTACCAAGCTAAGAACTTTCATCTTTTGTTATAATATGAGATATGGCATAGAATATTTTCACTTTGTATATTCCTTGGGTTTTGTGATATTATCAAGAAGCTTTGAATGAATTGTAAATAAATACATAATATTAATACATGTATTTACTTTTTAATTTTATTACTATATTATATTACCATCTGACTTTTTATTATAAAAGATATGTGTTATTAGACATCTCTTATAACAAGCTCTTAGGGTATTTTTCCTCAAACTATGCAAACTTTTGATAGAACACCAAAGTGCTGCTCTTTATAAGGTCAGTGAAAATTCATGACCGCCTGGCCAGGTGGCTCAGTCAGTTGGAGCACTGTCCCGCACACCAAAGGATGGTGGGTTTGATTCTTAGTCAGGGCACTTACCTAGGTTGTGGATTTGACCTCCAGTTGGGGTACATATGGAGGTAACTGAGCAATGTTTCATATTGAAGTTTCTCGCTCTCTTTCTTCCTTCCTCTCTCGCTTTAAAAATCAATAAATGTATCCTTGGGCTGAGGATTAAAAAAAATTCATGACTTATTAGGAAGAATAGAGACAAATACATGGGATTTATATCTTTTCACAGACAGTGTCAGTTGCAGTCATGGAATGGAAGAGATAATTCAGTGGGATCTTAGGGAAAGTCTCCTTCTGTCTCAATTCCCCTTCTCTAACCCAGGCAATATGCCCCTTCTTTTATAAGGCCCGTATCCCTAAGCAAAACATTAAGCAAGATTATTCAAGTGGAAAGGGATTTTAGAGTCATCTAAACTAAGTAGGGTGATCATATAATTTATCTTCCAAACTATAACATTTTTTAAAGTGAAATCGGCAGAGCTAATAATTATGCTTTAACAACAGATGTAAACTAGAACTTTCCTGGGAAAACCAGCATATGTGAACACCCTAAATATAACCCTTCCTCTAAAGAAAAGGGTACTCATTCCCACAAAAGGAAGTGTATTCTACTGTTAGATTGGTTTAGTTTTTAGGATGTTCTTTCTACCATTGGCATGGTATTTGCATAACATTCCCTTAACTTAATGCTACCTGCTGGCCAATCCAGAACAAGTGGGCTCCCTCTTCTTTATGTGACTGCTCAAAGGGTTGAGTGGGTTTCTCTGTGAGACTGAAATCCACAAAGCTATTATCATGTCTCTCCTCCTTTCTTTTCCCCTGTTCCTGCCAATGAGTGAATGACTCATGGACTGATGGTCTGGTCTCTCTACTCACAATCTGAGTCTCAGGAGTATCCTAATTAGAAGGAATATCGAAGGATACTTAGTCCAACCCCTTACCCAGTGTTTAAATTTCCTCTAAGACACCTCTTCCAGACTGCTGTCCACTTTTTCTTAAACATTTCCAATGGAGGACTTAACTGCTTTAAGAAGTAGACTATTCCATCTTTGTCCAACTTCAGTGAATGAAAAATGCTTTGCTGAAGCTCTTCAAAATCTGTTTCATGATATGCTGTTTGGGGAGTTTTATCATAGGCCAAAATTCTAAGAATTTTAGTCAGTAACGATACTCAGTAAGTCCAATTGTTTCTGTGATGTATCACTGAGAATGAAACATCACTGCCTTTAATTCATTCAATAAATGTCTATTGACCATGCACTATTTTTTAGAGATTAATCAGACTATGGACAGGTTCCCAAGGAACTTTCAATTTGGGGGAGAAAAGGGGTAAAATTGTATTATAGTACTTACTACATGATATTTTATTTTTATTCACTTATAAAAGTTATGATAAAGAGAAGGGGAAATCAAGTCAATATGCACATGACAGGGAAGACTTTAAAGGCAGTGAATGGACAGTATTTCTTTGACAATGAAGATGGAGAAAGACACCAGAGTGTATACAGAGAGATGACTCAAGAGTCTTGCACTTTAGATGACTCATTGGTTCTCAGAATTTGTTCCACTCATTGATTCACATATTAAGTGATGACAATTTTTATAGTTGAGTGACATTCTCAGATTCATTCAATTAAAAACTCTATTTTTTTTTTTAGAGTGGATGAAGCTGATTTGAAAACTCAAATTCTTCAGTGAGAGAATTACTGGAAGTCTTGGGTCTTATGTTTATAGCATAAAGAATGCAGTTAAGGTGATCTCCAGACTCTATCTGCAACAAAATTCTGTTAGTGTCACGGGCCCCTCAGTAGAAAGATTCCTGGAGTAGGGGCCTGGGCACACCCACTGGGGTCCAGTATTCACTATTACCACAGTCTTCATGACCGAGGAAAATACTTCTTCCTTCTTTATAGAGTTAGGGGCTGTTCTGTAGGATTCTTAAGGTTCTTCTTGGACCTATCATTTTATAATAATATCTTCTTTCTTTACTTAAGAATGCTTTACATCCTGTGTGAAGGAACCAATTTCCTACTTTCTTTCTTTCTGTTTTTTTTGTAATTTGCATGTTATTTAATGGCCACATCTGAACTTGGGAACTAGCTTTGCCTGAACTTGGATGTGACCAGTAGACAATTCCATTGACTAGAGGGAACTGAGGATAAAGGGTTCCGAATCAGGGCTGAAGATGGAGAGTGCGGTAGGCCATGGGACAATCCGAATGGGAAACACAGAACACGGCAAAGCTATATAGTGAAACTTGGAATTTCACCGTATTTCTAGCATCTTCAGCCCTGAAAGAATAATTTCCAGGTTCTCAGAATTAACCCATAATCTCCTTCTCCCAGTACATCACCAGGAATCATAATTACTATTTTTCATTATAAAATGCTTTAAACATACTTGGAAGTGAAACTACCACTCAAATGTAATGAATGTGAACATATACCAGTATATTTGTTTCAAATGTTTTTTCTTAAGAAATATAACATTACAAACATAACTAAAGCCCTAGTTGCTCCCCTACCCCCCACATTCGCTCCCTCCCCAGGGGTAAACACAGTCTTTAAGTTGCCTGTATCATTCCTAAACACATATTTTTTACTTCTGCAACACAGGTATATATTCTTTAAATAAATAAAATATATATATATATATATGAATAGTATCCTATTGTGTGCTCTAAAATTTTACCTAACTGGTATTATTCTCTATTAATCCATTGTGACATAATTTTTCACTTATTTTATGATATCTGTCCATATTCATAATATAAATCTGATTCACGTATTATTTTAGTATAGCATTCTACTGTATTTTATTTATTTACTCCCCTATGGAGAGATATTTGTATAAAAATAATTCTAGAATACTTAAAACATCAGGGTTTCCCTGGCTGGCATAGCTCAGTGGATTGAGCACGGGCTGTGAATCAAAGCATCGCAGGTTCGATTCCCAGTCAGGGCACATGCCTGGGTTGCAGGCCACGGCCCCCAGCAACCGCACATTGATGTTTCTCTCTCTCTCTTTCTCCCTCCCTTCTCTCTCTAAAAATAAATAAATAAAATCACACACACAAAAAATCAGGGTTGATTTAAGGACCCTTTCTTCATGCTTCTGTTACATCCTAAGTTTGGCCCTTTGGTAGTATATATCATACATACTCTCTTTTTATCATTTTTCTTTCAGATTAGACTAAAAATCCTTGCAAGCAGAGACACTTTCAATACATTCACGCAGTCATTCATTCAACAAGTATTTAAATCAGCAATCACATTCCAGGGAGTTTGCTGTAGAGCCCTTCCCGCCTCGCCCATCCGGGGTTTTGCTTTCCGGGTTTCAGTTATATGCCCACTCCTCAGCCCCACCCCCACTCCCTAACCCCTGTTAGCCGTAGTGCGAAAAGGGAAATATCAGACATAAACAATTGAAAATTATGCACTGGTCTAAGTAGTGTGATGAAATCTCACCACGTCCCGCCAGGGACGTGAACTATGCTTTATCCCCCGGCTCCAGGCTGTGTGGGTCTCCCGCCCTGCGCCCCGCAGCCGCCAGCCGTTAGTCTGCCGTTAGTCACGCGGCAGCCGTTAGTCCCGTGTAGCCGCCATCTTGGTTACCCTTGGGCTGTAGCGGGTGTTCAGAGCGTGTGTTCAGGTGACAGTTACCTTATTTCATAATGGCCCAAAAGACAAGGATAGTAATGTTGGTGATTAGGATTTTTTTTAAAAAAGAGAAGCTGTGAAGTTCTTTAAGTAAAAAAGGTGGAACTTCTCAAGGCATTTTGTCATCTCACGTCAACGCAAGAAGTGTGAGTATGGGACGTAGGATATTTTCAGAAAAACCACATTCACGTCAGTTTTATCACAGCATATTGTTGCCATTGTTTTATTTTGTTACGAGTTAGTGTCCGTCTCTTACTGCGCCTAGCTTAATAATTGAACTTTACTGTAGTTATGCACGCACAGGAAGAAACACACCGTATCCAGGGTTGGCTACGATCCGTGGCCCCAGGCGCCCACTGGGCATCCTGGGACATCCCGCGCTGAGACGCTGAGACGCTGAGACAGGGGACTCCCGTGTGTGCTGGTAGACAGACCCTGACTAGCTCCGAAGTAGAGACGGAGAGAGCCTGGAGCAGAAGTCAGGGCCTGAACTGCGGGCACTTCGACTAGATGCAGCCCCAAAGCAGTCTTGCCTTGTCTTATTTGTCATTCAGCTAACATTTGAAAATTGAGAAACCGCACGCAAGTCCAAGGTTCCGATCTCTCCTGAAAAGCCAGAGAATGGCGGCACGGCCTGCACTCCACTTTGCTGGAAACTGGCTGAGCCAGGCAATGGCGGTACCCTGCAGATGGGGGCCTCTCTCTGCGGGCCTGCTCTTTGTGTCTGCAGCATCATCCACCACGTTTGTAGCGCCACACATAGAGGGACTGGGGGAGCCAGGGGGGGGGCTGTTCCCTGTGCCGGGGCAGAGCAGAGGCAGGAGGCTGGAGCAGCCCACCTGGAAGGCGGGGGTTCAGCAGTGCTGACCATCGCTGTTTGCCACACAGACAAACGGTGCTGTGTTTCATCTCTCCTGACAGTTGTGTTTCTGGCACCTGTCTCTCCCCACGTACCACTTGATGCTTGCTTTTCCTTAGGTACTTGATTCATTGTACAACGTTAGTTTCTATCATAATTCCATGATATATTTTGACAACTCAAAGTGGCCTCATTTATTCCATGTAATAGTTCCTCAAATTCTACCTTCTATAATATTAATAACATCCATTTTTCTTTCTTCTCACTTTGCATTTTCCTGATGGATCTTTGCTTCTGTTTCTTATCTGTAACTTTTTAGTGTCATTTTGTTTTATGTCTTCCATGTATGATACATTTTTGGTTTGGGGCTATTTTCATAAGAAATGCAGTCACTTCTTATTTACTATCTTTGTGTTTTAATACTAAAATTTAAGCAAATGATATTTACCTTATATTGCCTGCTATGTATATTTTCTGATTTTGGTGCTATCATTTTTGTTCCATGTGTTTTTGTTGGTTTGTTTTGCTCTCACTGTATGATTACATTCCATCATGTTTGGTTTCATTTTTTACAGTGCTGATCAGGATTTAAAATATTCTGATTTTCAGTGTATTAGGCATTGATTTCACATTTATAAAATGCTTAATTAAATGTGCATTTTTTTTTTTATCATGGAAAAACAAAGTAATAGTATTTGGTCTGTCCAGGCCTAAGGGAGCAATTGAGCATTCTCATGGCTTGGGCCGCTGGCCTTTCCTATTCCTCAACTCTCAGTCTGTCAGTTTCATTAAAGGAAAAAGACACCTTTTAATTATTATGTCATTAATTAAGCAATTATGTAGTAGTATATTAAGCATGTTAAGATTCCACTAATCTTTTTTTAAAGGAAAGTTTGTCATCATAACTCTATATGTCTGTTTTCTTGAACACTATAAATCCTTTGACTACAGGGTCCATTTTCTTCTAGTTACCATGGATATATGAACAGGAGAGCCAATGGGAGGAGGCCAAGTTTGCATAGACTGGAAGGTTATTCCTGTGTAGTGCTTACTTGGGTACCTTTTTTTGGTGTCTATTCCCTTTGCAAATTGGAGTAAGTCAACATTAAGATTAGTTATTAAGCAGCACTTCACATCAACCATAACCCCTACTTGACTTACTCTAATTTGCAAAGGGAATAGAGACCAAAAAAAGGTACCCAGGTAAGGGGACCCTAGTGCACTGTTGGTGGGAATGCAGACTGATACAACCACTATGGAAAACAGTATGGAACTTCCTCAGAAAACAAAAATGGATCTGCCTTTTGACCCAGCAATTCCACTGCTGGGACTACATCCTAAGAATCCTAAAACACTAATCCAAAAGAACCTTTGCACCCCAATGTTCATAGCAGCACAATTTACAATAGCTAAGTGCTGGAAGCAACCTAGATGCCCATCAGTAAATGAATGGATCACAAAACTATGGTACATTTACACAATGGAATTCTATGCCGCAGAAAGAAAGAAGGAGCTCCTACCCTTTGCAACAGCATGGATGCAACTGGAAAGCATTATGCTAAGTGAAATAAGCCAGGCAGTGAAAGATAAATACCATATGATCTCACCTTTAACAGGAACCTAAACAACAAAACAAAGAAACAAGCAAAATTTAGTCAGAGACACTGTAATAGAGGACAGGCAGAAAGTGACCAGAGGAAAGAGAAGAGGGAGTTTCAGGGGAAAAGGGGAAGGGTTTACAGGAACAAAGTTAAAAGACACATGGATAAAAACTAGGGGGAGGGTGGTAATGGGAGGGAAGTTGGGAGGGAGGGGTGGGTGGGCTGGATTGGGAGTAAAGGGGAGAAAACTGTACTTGAACAATGACTAAAATAAAATTTAAAAAAAGAAAAATAGAAAAAAAAGTTAATAATAGAAGGAGGAACCACTAAACAATATTGAGGTGTAAGGAAAAATAGTAGATAATTAATTTTAAGGTTAAGAGACTCAGCTGTTCTCAAATTTCAGAGACCCACCTATCAATTTTCAGAGACCTACTGACTTGGGGGGGCAGACATTTCCTATCTGATGACTTATAGGAGATGGGATGGCTGGTCACTGATGCTTTGGCTTTGTGCTTTTCCAGGTGTTAGGTTTCAGATGTGCCACATTATCATTCTGAGCCCTTGATTTTTATGACATAAATGGGAAAAATAATACCCTCTTCAGAGAATTAACTGAGTTACCAAACATAAAAGTAGCAGACAGCATTAGGGCTATACCTAGTATACAATCAAATCAAAAAATATTATTTAGAAATTTTCAGATTTGCTGCTTGAGCAAATCCCAAATTTATCAAATTAGCAGTTTCCATATTTGCTCTAGATAGTGGAGCATATGCTAGAAAAATGTCTTAATCCTAATCCTCAGGATAGGCATTGGGAAGGGAGAATACTGAAAAACGTGTTTGTTTTTAGGTATGTTAACTAAGGTGTTTTCGAAGTTGTTCACTCAGCCCTTCTCTAATTTGCTGACTTGGGAATTCTCAGATCTACAGACTTGCGGTAACCTCTTTTGTAATGTAAAGCTCATTGTTCTCTTTTTTTCCCACTTACAGTCTCATCATTTGATAACATTTCCTTTTCCTTCACCCTCTCAACTCTCCCTCTTACTGATCCATGTTTTACTTCAGAGAATTGCCTTTGAACTATGGATCACTATTAATCAAGGTCTTCCCTAGAGCTCATTATTTAGTAGTGCCTTCTCCCTGTCCTGACTTTTAGAGGTGCATTCCAAGCCTTCTTTCTTAACCATTCTTCTCAGATGCTCTTCCCCATTCCCATGGCTTCACTGATCACCTGTGTGGACTCCCAGTTCTGTATCTACAGCCAAGGTCTTGATCTTGTTTCAACTATTTACTGGCTTTCTCCACTTGTGCATCTTGCAGAAACCTTAACGTCATCATGTCTCAAAGGGAGTGTCTATCTGTCCCCTCTATCTTCTGTCTCTCAATATATGCTCCCTGGCTCAGGGATGTAACATGTTCCATTCACAAAAACTAGTTAGAAGCCTGAAGTTCATCCTAGACTCCTGTTTCCCCTCAAGGTTTCAGAGTCTTTTGAAGTCCAACTTGAACTAACAGTAAGTCCATCTCACTCTCTCCCCTCCACCCTCTGCACCACTGCTGACTTTCTTCTGGCCCTTCCCATTTGTGTCTGGATTAATACCAGAGTCCTCTTGTTTTCCAATTCACTCTTTTCTGATGTTCTCATTGCTAGGAGGATGATGGTTTTAAAATCTTATGTTTCTCATGTTACTTTCCCCACCTTTGAAGTCCTGTAATGTCTTTTCAAAACACTGAGGTTGAGCCCCTAAGTCCTAACCATGGCAGATGCACTTTATCACCTGACTGCTGCCTTCCTCTTTTGCCTCACTTTTCATCCCCTTTCCATGGCCAAACATTCCTTAGCCTTCATATGGGAGGAAAGTAAACTATGTTGCATTAAGCCATTTAGGTGTCAGGGTTGACTCGTTAACATAGCAAAGCCAAGCTATCTGGAATAGTACCATCTTCCCCTAAACCTATTAAAGAACACTTATTTTGTGACCCCTCAGTGTTTCTCCACTGAAATTGTTGACTCACTTCTCTATCTTCCCTTCTTGACTATGAGTTCCTTACGGAAAGAGATTGCTTTTTATCTCTGTGGCCTCCACTCTTAACACTCTTAGTGCTAACACATAATAGGAACTCAAGAAATGTTGAATACTTGATTAATTGAGTTGTATCTTACCTGCACTAAGCATAGGCAGAGCAGCCATTACAATATCCATTGCACATAGGGATTCAGAAGTGCAAGATGACTCTGCCTAAGGTTATTCCATCTGCTAAATGTCAAATATGCTTCCACTCAGCTCTTGTGGTTTGTGAGTCTACTCAAGGTGAAGTATAAGTTGGTGGAAGCTCTTCTTTCTCTGGTACATGTATACTTTCTACTTCACCTTTATAACTCAAGGTCTCACAGAAAATAGAGGGAATCTTGGTGAGGGAATTATAAATGCTTTTTTAATGAAAGGATCATTTAAAGAGGTATGGGTACAGTTAAAAGAACTGACAAGGAGCATTGAGGCAGCTGGGCACTATCGGCAGGGAAAAAGTGGAAATGGAGTTCCTAGAGTCCAATAGAAAGCTGCCAACAGAAAGAATCCCCCACAGGTGCTGTAATCATAGGAGGGTGCAGTGACTAGCATAACTGCAATAAACATGAAAGGTATGTGAGTTATAAATACCCTAAATAACTTTCCCCTCTTCTTTCATGGAATCTGCTTGTGCTTCCACATTGGCCAAACCTAACTGAAGCCCAAAAGACAGTGGAGCCCAAGTGACACAGTCTCTAGATGTCAGCCTCTTAGGGAAGAGCAGGGACAGAGTAAAATTATCTAGTTGCCTAACATATTAGATTGGCCACACATCTCAACCAGACATTGAAGAACAGCAACATGGGGCAGGTACAGTTTCTACCCTGTGGATGCTTACAGCTTGTGACCAACCACCCGATAGAGGTAGGTACACAGAGGCTAAACAGAGAACTTGACATTGTTTCAGGTTTGCATAGTCACAGTGTCTTTCAATTTAAAACACTGTGGTGAAGTGCAAAGCACCTAGGTATTAGGGTTAGAGTCATTTGAAAATAAGTCATAAGGCACCACTTAATGTGTAGGGACTAGTTTATTGACCTTTCTGAGCTTCAATTCTCTCTTCTCTAATACCTGCCTATGGGGTTGTTGTGAGGTTTAAAATGAGCAACTTTTGTGAAGTACAAGGTTCAGTGTAGGTACTTGCTATGAATTTATTCCTTTTGATTTACATTATGGCATCATGCCCAGAGACTGGAGATGAGGGATGAGAGGCCGCATTTCAGTATAGAGGAAATTGAGCTATGGAGTTGCTAGTGTAGGTAGATAGAATGGATACCAAAGGGAAGGAATAACATCTTTTGGATATGATTAATCTAAACAATATCTGAATTGCTTGAATTACACCATCTGCATCATATCTGACTATCCTCTGCGTTGATGTTAAAACACAAGCTGACTCTTTAAATCTGTCATTGTGGCAGGTGGGAGAGCCTATGTTCTCACTTGAACTTCTTTCGCTCTTTATTTTATTATAGCTCTTCACTGCCTCTCTTGAGATTGCTCAAGACTCATTTCCAACCATTTCTTCTCCTTCACAACCCAACACTCATCACAATCAAAACCACACAGCACACAGTGAATAACGCTGACGTGGAAGGGAGGTACAAAATCTTCCAAATGAAATGAGGAATGTGAAACAACTCTGTCTCCATTCTCTGTTGTCATTTTTTTTTAGAGTGTCAGAACACCGACCCATAGTAGACAATGCCATCTTGTGGTTCTTGTGAAAATCATCCTTGGAAAATTCAAGGTCATTGTTTAAATCTAACTGTGCATGTTCTTTCCTATCATTATTTTTATAGATTAAGTCATTATCTTCCAAAACTCCATCTAACAAAAATAGGAGCCAGATTATTTATATGGCAGCAGGTCACACTAATATGGGGAAATCCCACTTCTATTTTTAAAGAATCTTAGTACAGTTGTGCACTTGACAGAAAGATAGAGGCAGGCTAGCTCCTTGTTTTGTTTTTCTTGGGAAGCAGTCATACCTCAGTTTGTAAAATAGCATAGCCTGGTTTACTGATTCCCTTGTCATACTCATCCTGTACGTCAGTGTATTGAATCCTGTGCAGAGGTCCCACATTTGTCCTAAAAAAGTTTCCTCTGGATTACGATTGGCACATAAAGGTTTCAGCAGTAGCAGCTGTTTGGGCCACTTTCTGGCATTATGTGAGTGTTGTGGGTTCAGTTTTATTTCCTTGGAACATAAAAATAGTAGGTTTTGGTTTGTTACCTTTCAAACCTCAGGGAAATCAAAATTAGAACTGATTTTGGATGCCAAAATGATTAATCCATAGTGCCCTCTGAGTTGAAATAATGACTTGGACTTCATGTTTTTATAATATCTTCTTTCTTTCCCTGAGTATGCTCCAGGCCCAGCAGCAACTTAGCATACCTCCCTGCCTTTCCTACTCAACTCTCTGTCTCTGTCCATTTCATTGGAAGTCAAAGACACCTTTTAATTATTATATCATTATTGTATTAAGTACATAATTAATTACATAATAATATGTTAAACATATTAAGATATATCTGGTATTCTTTTACAAGAAAGTTTGTTACTTGACTCTATATGATTTTCCTGAACACCTAAATTCATTAAGTACAGTGACTTGGTGCACCAGAATAGTTTCTCTGCAGCAATATTCTTCTCTCCAGAAGTGACCAGAATCAGCATTAAAAAAAAAAATCTCACAATAGCACACAAAGTACTCGTATGTATAATAAACACCAATTAATGTTTCTTTTAGTGTTTATCACCCAATTCCAATCTGATTGTAATCAAATAAAGTTGTAATCTAATAAAACCAAACCTAAATCAAAAAGTAGTTTTAAATTTTTAATATATGAATTTTAATTTGTCACATACTCGTATTAAAACAATTTTATAATGTCTATAAGAATAAACAGTGTTTTGGAAGACAGTTTGCCCTTTTAAGATCTCAGATATAATCTCATAAAATTTATTTGTTCAGTAGATACTTTTTGATGTTTTCTTGGTCCCAGAAACTCTGTGAGGTGTTGATTATACAGAAAGGAGTAAAATATGGTTCCGGCTCTCAAGCAATTTATAGTGTAATGGGAAGAACGAGCAAGTAAATAAGCAATTACAAATGCATGTGGTTACTTCAGTAATGAGAGGAATTGGAGGTTATGTGAATGAACATTGGAGCAATACAGAGACCCAGTCTTAAGAGTTGCAGGCTTCTAGATGAAAGTGATAAAATAAAAGATGAGAAAGAGTTCAGATGAAAAGGGTAAGAAATAATGTTTCACCCAGATTGAGAACATGTGCTTTCCTGGAGACTTATACTAATGATGGCAGTACTTAAAGTAATCATCTCAAAGTGGTGTAATATCCTCAATAACATTTTTACTGGCCTCTTCCAATCAAAATATCAGCAAGTTATTTTGTAAATACTGCCAAACTGATTCTAAAGTTCATAAGCAGAGGCAAAGACTCAGAATAGTTAGCACATTATTGAAGGAGAACATATTTGAAAGAGACACTATCCAACTTCAAGATTTACTATAAAGCTATAGCAATCAGGATAAGGTGATATTGGCCAAGAAAAAAAAAAGGTGAGCAGAGCAGTGGAACAGAATAGAGAGTCCAGAAGTAGACCCACAAAAATACAGTCAGTTGATCTTTGACAAAGGAGCAAAGACAATGCAATAGAGCAAAGATACTGTTTTTAACAAATGGTGCTGGAACCACTGGATGTACCCATGTAAAAAATGAATCTAAATGTAGGTCTTACACCCTTTACAAAAATAAACTTATAGTTGATCACATAGCTAAATGTAAAAATGCAAAATTATGAGACTTCTAGGAGATAACAAGGAGAAAACCTAGATGACCTTGGGTACGGTGACAACTTCTTAGATGCAACACTTAAGACACAATCCATAAGAGAAATAATTAATAAGCTTGACTTCATTAAAATTAATAACTTCTGCAAAAGATAATGTCAAGAACATGAGAAGATTGGCCACTGACTCAGAAAGTATTTGCAAAAGATACAACTGATAAAGGACTGTTATCCAAAATATACAAAGATCTCAACAAGAAAATAAATAACTTGATTAAAAATGTCCAGAGAGCTTAACAGACACTTCACTAAAAAAGATATGCAGATGGAAAATAAGCATATTAAAAGATGCTCCACAAGATATGTTATCAGGGAAATATAAATTAAGACAGGAAAGAAATGCTACTAAACATCTTTTGGAGTGGTCAAAATCTGGAACACTGATGACACCAAATGTGGGCAAGTTTGTGGAACAACAGGAACTCTCCTTTGTTGCTGGTGGAAATGCAAATGTGAATGGTACAGACACTTCATAAGACAGTTTGGCAATTCCTGTTAAATTACTGTTATGATTCTAGAAATCATGTTCCTTGCTAATTTCCCCAAAGTAGTTGTAAACTATGTCCACTCAAAAACCTGCACATGGTTGTTGGCAGCTGCTTTACTCACAATTGCCACAGTTTGGAGCAAACCAAGATTTCCTTCAGTAGGTGAATGAATAAACTCTGGTACATTCAGATAATGGATTATTATTTAATGCTAAAAAGAAATGAGCTGTCAAACCACTAAGAGACATGGGAGAAACTTAGATATACATTACTAAGTGAAAAAAGCCAACCTGAAAAGGCTATGCACCATATGATTCCAACTATATGATACTGTGAAAAAGGCAAAGCTGTGGAGATAGTAAAAAGAGCAGTGGTCATCAGGTGTTGGGGAATGGGGATAAATAGGTAGAGCACAGAGGGTTTTTAGGTCAGTGAAATTATTCTGTATGAAACCATAATGGTGGATATGTTGTTATTCATTTGTCATAACCGATAGAATGTAAAGCACCAAGAATGAACCCTGATGTAAACTATGTATTTTAGGTGATAATAGTGTGTCAGTGAGGGTTTATGGATTGTAACAAATGAGTGACTCTTGTGTGTGATGTTCATAGTGGGGATGGCTGTGTGTATGTGGGGGTAGGAGACATAGAGAAATTTTCTATCTGCTCAATTTTTTTGTTTACTTGAGATTGCTCTAAAAATTAAGTATATTAAAAATTGCATGGAACTAAATACATATAAGTATGAAAAACTTGGGAAATCCGAATATGGTGGGTGATTTGTATCTATGTCAGTATCCTAGTGGGAATATTGTCCTGTTATTTTATAAAATAGCACCATTGCGGGAAACCGTGTGAATGGGTATGTGGGATCAATCTGTTTTATTTCTTATAACTGCCTGGATATCTACACTTGTCCCAAAGTTTTTTAAAAATATAAACTAGACCAAAACTTCATCCTGCATAAAAGCATTCGACCCCCACTCCCCTTAGAATGAAATCAGAACTTCTTTCCCTATTGTATACGGTCTTGTAAGACCTGTCTTTTGTCAGCCTTCCTAACTGTATTTTTCTCTCTTTGAATGAACTTCAACCACCATGGCTCTGTCATTGTCTCTCAGATATGTCAGGCTGCTTTCCTCCCTGTGCCTTTATGCTCTTCCTTCTGCCTGGATTCTTCTCTAGGTTATTGTAGGGCAGCCTCAGACTTGTCCATCAGTTCAAATGTCACTATTTCAGGGGGAGTGTCGCTGATTATTCTATGCAAAATGGCACATTATTTTTGTTACTTTATTTATAAAATGATCATCAGAAACTTTTTATAATCAGATTTATCTTATTCTCCCTTATATGCCTAATTCTGCAGAATGATAAGTTCCACAAGTGCAAGGACCTTTGTCTGTCTTGTTTCCTACTATGCCCCAGTGTCCAGCTACTGATTCCTAGTAGGTGCCCAATAAATAGTTGCTGAGTTTTGTTTTTTTTTTTGAAAAATGCATGAATGTCTCTAAGAAGGTACCCATTAAATTAAGGGGGAAATCAATGAAGAACTTAACATCTTAAGGCCTTCACAATGCAGCTATATAAATTGAAATTTCACTGAGAATGAATAGTTTTGAAGGAAGGAAAATGAGTTTCTTGGTGAGAACCAACACTAATTTCCCAGTTTTCCTGAACATGTGTAGAGGTAAATCTTAAAAGTAATTAAGTCCCCTTGGCATCTGAAAGGGAAGTCAATTTACTTTCAGAGTAGAAAGGCCCTGTGCTCTCCCAAGATGAAGATCTGAGGTCAAGAAGAGTTACAAAGCATGCATTGTTGGTACAGGGTGGTAGGATGTTTCATTCCTATTCATTGTTACATCTATTTTGCCTGCTGTTAGCCTGATACTTCCCTCATTTCACTCAGTTTGGTATCTTGGGACTATGAAAACATGGTGAAGCGTGAAAGAAAGAGAAAATGCCCAACTTTTGGACAAATGGTGTTTACTCCTCACAGTACCACTCTGGTCTGACTCCATCATGTAAGAATTGTTCAGAAAAGCTCAGAAGAGCCAGACAGGCATTTGCCATCCTCACCTCTTCACACTTCGCTCTTTTGTGGTGTGTGCTGTGGTGGACAGGCCCTGCCTGGACTAGGAATGGATTTTTTATTCTCCACTCTCTCAGCCAGTTTGTATTGTTATAAAAAGATACCACAGACCAAGTGGCTTAAACAACAGAAATGTGTTTCTCACAGTCCTGGAAGCAGAGAAGTTTGGGGTCACAGTGCTGGCCAATTTGGTTCCCGGCAAGGGACCTCTTCCTGGTTATGTTCTCATATGTTGGAGAGAGAGGGAAGCAAGTGAAGTGCTCTCTGGCCTTTTCTTATAAGGGTACTAGTTTCATCACAAGGGCTCCACCCTTATTATCTAATTACCTCCCAAAGACCCCAGCTCCAAATACCATCA
Source organism: Tonatia bakeri (assembly GCA_004024845.1). Classification (NCBI taxonomy): domain Eukaryota; kingdom Metazoa; phylum Chordata; class Mammalia; order Chiroptera; family Phyllostomidae; genus Tonatia; species Tonatia bakeri. Next base: position 133,264 of record PVIA01004122.1, read on the forward strand.
CATAGGGGGGTAGTGTTTCAGTATATGACTTTTGAAGAAACACATACAGTCCACAGCACCTGCCAATCTCACCTTCTCTCTTCTGTGCACTATGTTGAGTTTAGCAAAGTATAATTTCTCAGTCCCCTGCTCCCAGTTGTGCCCTGGGAATTTGGAAACAGAGGAACATGAAGACTTAGTTAGGAACATGAAACTATCCCACTGATGGAACAAACCCTCACAAAGCTTTGGATTGAGAAAAGGTTCTCTACCAATGGGTAGAGTTTCGGCACCCTCAACACACCTTCTTAAACAGTAGGGCTTAATGTGTTTTCCTAGTTGGCTTCTCTGTAAGACAGATTTCAGAAAAAAAAATTTTTGAAAGATTTATTCTGCTCTAAAAAGAAAGTTTGAGAACTGTTCTACCACCCTTCTGATTTGTCTCCTTTCCTTCCTGGTGTAATGGCCACATTGTCTCGGTCTTTGCTGGACACCCCTTGTGACCCAAGTTTGCAATCATCAGAAGGCCCCTGCATTCAGTCCTTAACTCTTTTTTCCTACTTACTTTTTTAGTGACCCATCCAGTTCCTTAACTGTAAATACCATTTACATGCTGAACACTCAGAGACATATTATTGCCAGCCCTGACATTGCCTCTGAATCCCAAAGTCCTCTATCTAGCAACCTCTGAAGTTTGTCTCCTTGAATATGACAAACCATTATGAGTATAACATGTCTGATAATGAACTTTTGATTCAGCCATCTAATATGAATCCATATTTTTTACTTTTCTCTATCTCATACTTCGTATCTCACCCCATCAGCAAGGCTCAAATCTGCTCTGTGTTCCAAATCTATCGCAATATTTCTCACCATTTGTACAGATTTTGCTCTCATCTGTTTTTTCCTGCAAAAGCATCCTGTTCCTTTATTTGTATTCCTGACTTCCACAGTTCCCTCAGAGCAGCCACAGATATGATTTCAAAATATAAATCAGAGCATAGCGTTCCCTTGCACAAAATCCTTGAGTGACTTCTTAACACATAGTGAATAAAAACCCAAGTTCTGCCCACGGCCATGAGGCCCCAAACAATGTAGCCCTACTTCTCCCAAGATTCCTCCTGTATCATTCTTCTATAGCTGATTGCCTCCCTACTGTCCTCATTGTATCACACATGCTCCTCCTCCAGTGTTTGCATCTGTCTCTCCTTCTGCTTGAACCACACTTCCCCTAGGTATTCATATCCCTTCTCCTTTACTTTTTCAGGTCTCTGCTGTAGTGTCACCTCTCAGAGAGTCCATTCTTGGCTCTCAACCTAAAATATCAAACCTCATCCCCATCACTGCTGTATTTCTCTTGTTAACATTATAACAGTCTGATACTATATTTCATAATTCTTTGTTTATTTTTGTCTGTCTGCCCCACTAGAATGCAAGCTCCATGAGGGCATAGAATTCCTCTTATTCACTCTTGAATCACCAGTCCCTAAAGCAGCACCTTTTATAAATGGTTAAGAAATAGTTGCTGAATAAAATAATTCTCTCATTTTCTCAGAGAAGAAAACTGAGGCCTAGAATATAGAAGTGCTAAGAGGTGGAAAACTGTTGCCTAACATATATTGCTCAAGATAAATCAAGTAGTTCATTTTTTTTCTCTTGCCTGGTTATGTTAGAAAACTACTGTTTCTACAGATGAGAGGTACAGAATTTTATAGAAATTCTTTTGCTCAGTTCTACACTAACACAAGAACTAGCCAGATAGTTGAGACAACATGCAAAGTGAAGGTAAGTAACTGGGAATCTAGGAACATAAATTGAGGCAGAAGTTGTTCAGCAGTATATAATACTGAGATGTTGTGGTCTGAGAGGAGGTGAAGTGGGCTAGAGGCCACATCCCTTTGTTCCTTGTGAAGAAAAATGAGATGGATGTCCAAACAACAATAACCAGCTAGATTGTCTTAGGGTTTATTTAAATAGGTGGCCAAGGGTTTGATGTTCAGGTCAAAGAGTAGATAAGTCTCATATATATGCCTTCCTACCTCTAGTATTATATCAATGGCTCATTTAATTTCATAATGAAGCAGTTTATATAAAAATATGTATATATACATATACATGCAGGTATAGGTAGGATAGATACTTTGTTCTCCTTTACAGGACAATTATTTTATAAAGCAAATAGGGTGTTTGTACTAATTCCTTAAATTAAAAAATATTTTTAAAGAGATCCTTTCTTCTGATCTCTCATCCTATGGACATTCCTCCATAGAGCCATGGTGGGAATGCCAGTGACAGGTCAATGTTTGTGTCTGTTAAATCTTCAATGAGTCTGTTGATTTAGCTGTATCATCTATTTGGCCCTTAACATTGTACCTGTGGGCTGTGTTTTACAATCCATATAGACCTTCACACAACACACACAGTGTCTTCAGCTAATTTCCACCTGAAAGCAGTTCCTTGGACAAGTGTTGTTCACACTTACTCACTTTCAGTGTTAATAGATGTCATAGTCTTCCTGTGAAACATTGTGACACAATTGTTGGAGTAAAAACAAAAGCTATCCTGAATCTTCTATTGCTACCCAAATATTTTAATTAAAGTCCAGGAAGAGAAACAATTTTCTTATACAAATTTTGATATTAGCAAAGCCTCCTGGAGAGGAAGTGCTGAGAAACATCATATACCACTGAACTTGGAAAGGCCTGACTTTTAAAACTGGGTTCATGATGTCCTTCTGTAATAGAGACAGCAGCACAAAAGGATAAATGAACAGAGGTCATCAAACACGATGCATTCTCATCTGTTTCAAGCTGTATGCCTTTTTTCCTTTCAGAGTTCAACTCAATACCTATCTCCTGTAAGCAATCTTCTCCATTATTGCCAGCCCACATAGAAACATAGCAGTCTCCTGAGCCTGGCAGTGAAGTGCAACAACGCTACATTATACAGGTATGGAATCTTTAATTCCCTAATGATGAAGGGAGCGTGCCTGCTTATCTTCCCACTTTACAGTATGTTCTGATGGAAGGGCTTGCATTAAAACTAAAAAATATATAGATATGGGTAATTTAGCATTTTCTAGGACTTCATATGGGATGTAATGTAGACAGAGCAATGGTTCTTGACCATGACTTCCCATTAAAATCACCTGAGGAACTTAAAATGCCACTGTTTAGGCCTACCTCCAAAGATTGGACTTAACTGGTTGAAGGTGGAACTCAGGTAGAGGTAATATTATTTTTAAAAGTCCCTAAGTGCTTCCTATCTGCAGCAAGAGTTGAAACCACTTGGTTAGGGCAGATTTAAAAGCATGTTTTATTACCTAGAAATTGTTTCCTTATCTTTTAAAAAATAGGACTAACAATGTATATTTTCCTAGATTGTTATTCCCTCACTGGATCACGTCTTCCCCATTTTGAATCCCTGTCACCTTAGGCAACTGCTTAACCTCTCTAAGACTTAGATTTCTTCTGAGGAGTTCAGTAAGTACCAGCACATAGATTTGTTGTAAGGAATGAATGAGGTACTGTGTGAGTAGTATCAGTCAAGTACCTGGCATGTTAGAGCTCACCAAGATTTAGCCACTGTGTGCACTGTGCAGCACAGCATCAGCATGGAAGACCCTGAATAAATGTTTCCTTTTTCCTCTCTTTCCCTTCCATTTGTTGTTATCTTCTAATCCAGTGATTTTTAACTGGTGTGCCACAAGATTTTTTAAAACACACAATACCTGACTATTAGTCAGGGGCACTGACCTCTTTTCCCTTAGTTTATCAAATAAAAACATGACAACAGCCAACACATCAATAGCTGTCTGGTGTGAGTACCCTGTCTTGAACTATGAATATATTAGTTATATAATAAAGTTGCATCTTATTGGTCATGTCAGTTATTGGTCAAGTTGCCTATGATTGGTTAGTTCTTTACTAGAAGTTCTTATATACAAGTATAGGCACCTGATTTTTAAAAAATCACTTTGGAGCAAAAAGGATAGGTAGTTACTATCATTATTACTTTGTGTCACTCAATCACAATTATACTTATTTTTTGTCAGATTGGCAAAAATATACATTTTTTGGTGTGCCACAGAATGTCAGATCTCTAGGAGAAAGAGACAATGAACAGTCCATGAGCACACTTAGCCTGGCAAAGAGAGCACTGCAAGTGGGTAACACTCTCCATCTTCTCTTTAGAAACTACTATTTTGGAATGCCCTGAGGTTCTGGTCTTTCTCCCTATCTATATTTTCATCTCCGCCAGATTGGTTAACCAGAAGACTCTCCCTACGACATAAACCTCAAAAGCTGTATCCAACATGCAAATCGATAGATCTTCCACTTAGCAAAAGCTAAAGGGAACCCTTCCTCACTTATTTTCCTACAAATATGGTATTTTGGTTTATTTCAGTGCATATTATTTGGCATCTTAAATTACATATTTTTTACCCCAGTCATTTCACAAGCAAAACTGACTTTCCTGATAATTAAATTTCCTTCACAATGACAATTATACCACTTATTTTCATTTTACTACAAAACGCCTGTAGATTATTAAGCTGGTGTCAGCTTTCACCCACCCACATACCTTCGATGCAGTAGGAAAAAAGTGTCAGAATTTCCAAGGTGTGCCCAGATGATGTGTAGTTCCCATAATTTCACACTTGGAGGCATGTATCATGTTATTTATGCAATAGGCTAGCTCATTACACTTTTGGGAATTTATTTTACAGGTTACTAATTTTGGGAAGCTCTGAATGCAAAGAGAAGGCTTTTAATTGGCAAAGTTTTATTAATATGTAATTTTAAATTGAATTTAAATAGTCATTGATATTATTGGGGGCTTTAAATAATAAATTATAGTCTACAAAATCCATTTCAGAAGATATTTGACTAGAAAAAGTAATAGCCTATGTGACTGGCAAATTTGGGACAAGATGGTCCATGACCTCTGTATATTTAAAAATTCAATGAATGCATAGGCTTGACTTGATGAGTTCTGTTTGATAAATTAACTAGTTCCATTCTCATCACTCCTTCCTCCCCTGCAGTAACACTCACATTATCACCAATTGGACAGATACTTTTTCCTCTAGCCCCTAATTTATAGTATTTTACAAACTGCCTGTTTCAATCCTTTAGTGAGTCATGAAAATTATTTAGTAAGTTTTATGAAGTATTTTAAAAATTGAACATAATAGATCAAAGTGCCTCACAGGCAGAACGAATAAGTATTTCAGTGATATGTGTATGTATAACTATATGATAATGTAGATTTTATTGTTTATTGTGGGTTGTAGTAAAAAAAAGAGTTTGAAATGCACAAATGTACTTACACCTGCTAAAAAAATTCTGTGACCTAGATATTAAGGATCCTTCATCTCTTAAGAAGCCAAAATCTTTAGGTTGCTACTAAGCTAATGCCTCCAAACAGGACCAAGCGCTAGCTCTGTATCCTATAGTTAAGTAATAGTACTTAGAATGATCTACTTATCAAAATTTACAGTTCGCAAATGTGGCCCCAGGACCAGCAGTAACAGCATCATCTGAGAACTTATTAGAAATGAACTTCTTAGGTCACATCCCAGGCCACTGAATGAGAATTCTGGGGTGGGGGCCAGTAACCTGTGTTTTAACAGTCCTCCAGGTGATTCTGATGTGTGCTAATGTTTGAGGACCACTGGCCTAAACAAGTTTGAGTCTGGACTTTGCTTTTACTTGTTAATGCCAACCTTATCCATTGGAAATTCCCATCTCGACTGTTTCTCATGGGTGCCTCCCACATGATGACATGAAGTCTATTCAGTTATCCTGTATTATCCCACAATGTTTTTCCTTTGTAGTATGAATTTATAAAGTTATTCAGAACTTAAATTAACTTACACTTCAGTGTTTTGTTTAGAAAATATTGTAATTTATCCTATTCATTGAATGGATTTCCTTATTGAATTTATTGGGGAGACACTGGTTCACAAAACTATAGGTTTCAAGTGTACAACTCAACAAAACACCATCTGCACACTGCATCATGTGTCCATCGCCCAAAGCAAAGTCTCTTTCCATTCCCAATTATCTCCCCTTTGCCCGCCTCTGCCTACCCCCATCCACCTTTCCCTCTGGCTATCACCATACCCTTGTCTGTGCTGATGTGTTATATATATGGTGTGTGTATATATGTGTGTGATATGTTTTTTACTTAATCCCTTCACCTTCTTTCACCCAGCATCCCAACCTACTTCCCTTCTGACAGCTGTCAGTGTGTTTCATGTATCCATACCTCTGTTTCTATTTTGTTTATCAGTTTATTTTATTCATTAGATTCCACATGAAAGTGACATAATATGGTATTTGTCTTTCTCTGACTGGCTTATTTCACTTAGCATACTAATCTCCAGGTCTATCCATGAAGCTGCAAAAGGTAAGTTTTCCTTCTTTTTTATGGCTAAGTAGTATTCCATCGTGTAAATGTATCAGATTTTTTTATACACTCACTACTTATGGACACTTGGGCTGTTAACCAGATGGTTTTTAATACAATTCTATATACCAGTAATTCTTATGTAATTTTATGTCTATTTTATGTACTTTTTAGAACTTGAACAGAGTTAGCTTTTTGATATTTCCATAAATCCTATAAAAATTAAATGAAATAACTTATATAAAGTGATTTGTTTGTGTATAGAACAAAGTGCTTAGTTTCTCTCTGGAAAGATAAAGATCCTTGGCTATTAGTTTAAAAAGACACAAGAACCCTCCCACATGAATGCTCTAGTTTCCACAGTATGAACCCTAGTGTTTGGGGGACTGGACACACATACTTAACATGAGTCTGGAAGGCCTAAGGAGAATTCACCTTATGTCAACCCCAGTGGTTAAGTGACACATAAAGTTAGTTCCCTAAGGACTCAAAGAAAAGCAGGGAGGACAAGTTTTTAGGCTAGGGAATTCTTCAGTCATACCACATACACACCACAACATACACACATTCATCAATATATTGCCTTCAAGAACTGTCTTCCCACTTCCGCTCAGCATGACTCTAATCTCTATCACTTGGGGGGTGAAGAAGCCATGTCCTTTCTTTGACTTTCAGCCATTGATACAGGTGGAAAATGTAAAATGTCATTTAAAAAAATCTGAAGAGATCGGTTACCATGAAAAATATTAAAAGTTTTCAGAGAACTGCTCAAAAAGGTTATAAGTCCCAGTGGCATTGAAATGGAGAGTTTTCAAGACCTCAAAATAAACATTTCTTGATACTAATTATTCCAGAATACAGGAAAACAGAAAACTTCCTAATTGACTTCTCAATATGAACATGTCCTAGAAACCAATCTAGACAAAGAAATGGCACCAAAACAAACAAAAAACCCCCAACAAACCAATTGTACCTATGATTATAGGTGTAAAGCTCAAAAATTAAATAAATGTTAGCAAATACAATACATCAGTATATTAAAAGAAAAAATGCATGACAATGTGGTATCTTGACTGAAGAATATAAAAACAGTTCAACATAAAGAAGTGTAATGTAATTCACCATATTAGAAAAGGAGAAAAATATATGAATATTTAGATAGATGTGCAAAAGTATTTTGACAAAAGTCAACATCCATTCATCCATTCTTAATTATAGAACAGCAGCAAAATCGACGACAATGCTTCAGGAAACTCCTATATTGTGTAAAACACATCTGAAACAATAGCAAGCAGTATAATGGACACACAAAAAAGTCAAAATAACAAGAGTAGGTATTATGATCACTATTATTCAGCACTGTTCTTTATGGTTTTCTGTGTATGTGCATATCCTTAAATAATATATTGCTTTTGTTTTCCTATCTTTTAACATTATATAGATAGAGTTATGCTGTATGCATTCTATAGAGACTTGCTTTTCTCACTTAACATTGTACTTGTAAGATTTCTGTGTTGGTGAGTAGAGCTATATAATGCATTTATTCTTACTTATTTTAGTATTCTTTTATATGAATATATCCAATTTTTTTATTCTTCTGTAAGTAGGCATAATTTGTGTCTACATTTTTGCAATTACATACAATACTGCTGTTAATATTTATGTGTATATCTCTGGGTTCAGATGTGCAAGAATCTTTCTAGGGGATATACATAGGAATGCAATTCCTGAATCATTTGGCAAGCATACATTCAACTTTGTAAAATAATGCTATTTTCCACTATGCTTGTACCAGTTAAGGATTTACCCTAAGAGTGAATGAAAGTTCTGGTGATCTAGTCCTAATCACATTTGTTATTATACATTAAAAATAAAAATGTTAGCTAATCTACTTGGTAGGGAATGGTATTGCATTGTGATCTTTTTTTTTCTTACTAAAGATGTACTTGAGCATCTTTTTTGTTTTTTCTTACTTGTTTTTTCTTACTAAAGATGTACTTGAGCATCTTTTCATATGTCCTGCTCTTTGAAATACTTGTTCATATCTCTTGCCAATTTTTAATAGGGTGAGATGTTTCTTTTTTATTGATTTATAGAAGTTCTTTATATATTTTTACACAAATTCTCTGACAGTTAAGGCATTGCAAATATCTTCTACTAGTGTGTAACTTGTCTTTTCATTCTGATGATGTCTTTGGATATCTAATTGCCTTTCTTAATGCTCTTATTGATTTAAATAATATCCGTAAACACTTTTGTGTTTCTGTGTAACAGGCATATTCTTTATTAACAAAAGTTGCATTTATTTTCAATCTTTATAACTTCTACATCTGGCTAGAATGTTCAGTACAATTTTGAACAGAAGTGGCAGTGGGAAAAATTCTCATCTTGTGCCCAGCTTTAAATGGAACATTTATTATATTTCAACATTATATCTCCTATATGATTTGTAGATGTATTTTAGGTTTTAATAGGTAAAGGACATTATCTACTTTACCTAATTGTGAAATTTTATCAGTGCTCCTTTTACATCTTTTGAGGTAACCATGTTTCTCTCCTTTAATCTGTTAATTTTATAAATTACCCTATTAATTACCTAGTGTTGTACCAGTCTTGCTTTTGTAGAATAAATATAAATAAGCAATATTTGGGAATGTATTTTACTAATATTTTTACAATATTTTAGATGTTAGTGAAATTCACCATCTTTATAATTTTAAGTTTCTCAGCTTTTAGTATTAAGGTTTTACTAGCTGCTTTAAATTAGTTAGATGTTGTTTCCTATTTATCCATTTCCTGACAAAGGTTATGTATGATTTTAATTATATCTATTATATCTAATTATATCTATTCTTTGAATGTAGATGGAATTGACTTAAGAAATCACCTGAGTCTATTTTCTTTGTGGAAGGATTTTTTGACTTCCAAGTCAATTTTTTTAACGTTTATGGAGCCATTTAGGTTTTCTGGATAGTTTTGGCAATTTATATTTTTCTAGAAATGTGTACATTTCACCTAAGTTTTCTAATTTATTGGCATAAAATTTTTCAAGGCAGTCCTAATTTAAATATTTTCTACTTTTTAATTTATCACATTTTATTTTTAATCTTATTTATACCTTTTCTTTATTTGTATTGATCAATCTTGCCAAAGCATTTTCCCATTTTATTAATCTTTGAAAAGAATCAACTCTTGGTTTTATTGATTTTTTCTTAGATTCTTTCTATTATATCTTTATTTTTAATTTTGTTATTTTCTTTTCTTATATTATTATTTTCTTCATTCTGTATATACTTTGGTTTGTTTCAAGTTTGTTTTTTCCCCTAACTTTTCAAGTTAATAAGCCTTGTTCATTATATTTTACTTTCTTCTTGTTAATAGAAGCTATAAAATTTCCTCTGAATGACATTTAGTTGCAGCCCCTAAGTTTTGATATATTACAATTTCAGTTGTAAGTATTTTTTTCATCATGCTGTCTTTTCTAATCCATGAATTATGTAGTATGGCTTTACATTTCCCAATGTGTGTTTTTAATCTTAGCTACTATAAATTTATATTAGAATCTATATTGATACTATTATTGGGTACATAGAAATTTTGTATTTATAACTTCCTGGTAAATTAAAAATTTACTGAAAATTAATCGTATCAGTATGCAGTGACCTTTTTAACTTCACTATCTTCCTGAAGACTATGATATATTACTCAAATTGCTAGCCCAGCTCTTTTCATTGGAATTTTTCCAGTCAGTTATCTCCCATTCTTATTGTCATCCTTACAGAGTCTTCTTGTTTTAGTTAGGTCTTTTTAAAAGAGCTTTTAGCTTGACTTTACTGAGCTTTAACTGAATGTCTTTTTTTTTTTTCAATCTAGTGATCTTTGTCTTTGAACTGACAAAGCAAATACTTTCACTGATTGTTATTACTTAAATATATAAATTTATTTTTTAATTTTTATCTGTGGTAAAAGACATATAACATAAAATGTACCATCTTAACCATTTTTAAGTGTACATTTCAGTAGTATTAAATATTATATCCAAGTTGTTGTGCAACCAATCTCCAGAACTCTTCCATTTTGAAACTGAAACTTTATACACATTAAACAACAACTCCCCCTTCTCCGTTCCCCATAACCTCTAGCAACCATGTTACTCTAAGTTTTTCATTTAATTGGAATCCTGTAGTATTTGCTTTTCTGTGATTGGTTTATTTCATCTAACACAATGTCCTCAAAATTCATTCATGTTGTAACATATGCCAGAATCTCTTCCCTTTTTAAGACTGAATGATATTCTATTATATGTATATATACCACATTTTGTTTATCCATTCACTTGATGGATACTAGAGTTGCTTCTACTTTTTGGCTACTGTTACTAATGCTGCTATAAACATGGGTGTAAAGATATCTCTTCAAGAACCAACCTGCTTTCATTTAGTTTGGGTATATGCCCAGAAGTGAGATTGCTGGAACATATGGTGATTCTATTTTTAAGTTTCTGAGGAACCATACAATTTTCCTTAGTGGCTGAATCATTTTACCTTCCCACCAACAACACATAAGGGTTCCAATTTTGTCACATCAGTGGAAACACTAATTTTTTGGTTTTTGTTTTGTTTATATTGTGTTACCCATCCTAATGGATGTGATATAATATCTCATTGTGGTTTTGATTTGCATGTCTCTAGTGATAAGTGAGGGTGAACATCCTTTTATCTGCTTATTGGCCATTTGCATATCTTCTTTGGAAAAAAATGTCTATTGATGTCCTTTGCCTGTTTTTTTCATTGGGTTGTTTTATTTATTTATTTTTTTTGAATTATAGAAATTCTTTATATATTCTGGATTTTAACCTTTCATCAGATACATGACTTGGAAATGTTCATCCACTCTATAGGTTGCCTTTTTACTCTGTTGGTTGAGTTTTGAGGCACAAAAATTTTTAGTGTTAATGTAGTCCAATATTTTTTCTTTCTTGCCTGTGCTTTTGGTGTCATATACAAAAAAAAAAAATCATTGCCAAATCCAACGTCATGAAGGTTTTCCTTTATGTTTTCTGCTAAGAATTTTATAATTTTAGCTCTATGTTTAGGTCTTTTATTTTCATTCTGAGTTAATTTTTGCATATGGTGTGAGGGAAGGGACTAACTTCATTCTTTTGCAAGGGGATATACAGTTTTCATACCACCATTTGTTGAAGAGTGTCTTTTCACCATTGAATGGTCTTGGCACCCCGTTGAAAATCATTTGACCATATGTGCAAGGGTTTGTTTCTGGGCTCTCTATTCCATTCCACAGGCCTATATGTCTGTCTTTTTGCCAGTATTGCAATGTTTTGATTATTGTAGATTTTCAATAGGTCTTAAAATCAAGAAGTGTGAGACCTCTGATTTTGTTATTTTTTTTAAGTGTTTCAGCTCTTTGGAAATTCATATGGAGATTCCATATGCATTTTTTTTTAATCCTTAAACCTGCAGCCTAGTCCTATGCCCTCATTGGGAATCAAACCCCCAACCTTTTGGTGTACAGGACAACACTTTATTCAAATTAGCCACTTGACCAGGGCTCCATATGAATTTTAAGATTGATTTTTCTATTTCTGCAGAAATAGGATTGGGATTTGACAGGGATTTCATTGAATTTGGAGATTGCTTTGGATAGTATTGACATCTTAACAATATTGAGTCATCCAGTCCATGTATACCAGATGTCTTTCCATTTATCTGTGTCTCCTTTAGTTTCTTTCAATAACATTTTGTGTTTTTCAGTGTAGATGTTTTTCACCTCCACAGTTAAGTTTATTCCAAAATATTTTATTCTCTTTGATGCTGTTATCACTGGAATTGTTTTTCAATTTCTTTTTGGATTATTCTTTGCTAGGCTATAGAAATGCAGCTAATTTTTATGCGTTGATTTTGTATTCTGAAACTTTGCTGAATTAATTATTAACTGTAACAGTTTTGTTATTGTTGTTGAAACTTTAGGGTTTTCTGCATATACCATCACATCATCTGTGTACAGAGATACTTCACCATTTATTTTTCCAATTTGGATGCCTTTTATTTCTTTTTCTTGACTAATTGTTCTTGCTAGGACTTCCAGCACTATGCTTAACAGAAGTAATAAAAGTGAGCATTCTTATGGAATTTCCTCAGAAAACTAAAAATGGAACTGCCTTTTGACTCAGCAATTCAGCTGCTGAGATTATACCCTAAGAGCCCTGAAACATCAATCCAAAAGAACCTATGCACCCCAATGTTCATAGCAGCACAATTTACAATAGCTTAGTACTGGAATCAACCTAAGTGCCTATCAGCAAATGAGTGGATCAAAAAGCTATGGTACATTTACACAATGGAATTCTACTCAGCAGAGAGAAAGAATTTATACCCTTTGTGACAACATGGATGAAATTGGAGAGCATCATGCTAAGTGAAATAAGTCATGAGGTGAGGGAGAAATACCATACAATCTCATTTTTAACTGGAACATAATCAACAAAAGAAAAAAGTGAACAAAATATAACCAGAGTCATTGAAATTAAGAACAATCTAACAATGGCCAGAGGGGACGGGGGAGGGGACAGTCTGAAGAAGGGTTTTTAGGAACTACTATAAAGACATATGGACAAATCCAAGGGAGAGGGTGGAAGCAAGGGAGGGAGGTGGGTTTGGAGGGGGTAGGGGGAGCGGGGGAGAAAATACAGATAACTGTAATTGAACAATAATAAAATAATTTAAATTAAAAGTGAGCATTCTTGTCTTATTCCAGATCTTACAGGAAAAACTTTCAGTTTTTCATCACTGAGTAGATTAGCTGTGGGTTTTCTACATATGATCTTTACCATGAGGTAGTTTCCTTCTATTTTTAGCTTAAGTGTTTTTTAACATGAAAAAGTATTGAATTTTGTCAGATGCTTTTTCTGCATACATTGAGATAATCATGTGGCTTTCCTTCATCATTATGTTAATATGGTGTGTTATACTGATTGATTTTCACATGTGGAATCATCCTTGCATTTCAGGGATAAGTCTCACTTGGTTGTCGTGCATAATCCTTTTAACCTGCTGTTGAATTCTGTTTGATTATATTTTGTTGAGGATTTTTGTATCAATATTCACCAATCTTTTTGATCTGTAGTTCTCCTGTAGTGCATTGCTTGACTTTGGTGTCAGTGTAATATTGACATCAAAGAATAAGTTGGGAAGTGTTGTCTCCTCTTCAGTTTTTTGGAAGAGTTTGAGGAGGATTGAGGTTAATTCTTATTTAAACGTTTGATACAATTCACCAGTGAAGTCCTCTGGTCCTGCGATTTCTTTGTTGGGAGTTTCTTGACTGTTAATTTAATCTCCTACTATTTACAGATATGTTCAGTTTTTCTATTTTTTTCACTGTTGGTAGGTTGTGTGTTTCTACGTACTTATCTACTATACTTTAGCTACAGTATCTATGTTTTTTATTTTAATCATTGTTGAAGTGCAGTTTTCTCCCTTTTACTCCCATTCTAGCCCGCCCACCCATCCCTCCCCACTTCCCTTCCATTACCACCCTCCCCCTAGTTTTTGTCCATGTGTCCTTTAACTTTGTTCCTGTAAACCCTTCCCCTTTTCCCCTGAAACTCCCTCTTCTCTCTCCTCTGGTCACTTTCAGCCTGTCCTCTATTTCAGTGTCTTTGACTAAATTTTGCTTGTTTCTTTGTTTTGTTGTTTAGGTTCCTGTTAAAGGTGAGATCATATGGTATTTGTCTTTCAAT